>RJWJ010046855.1:0-11180 GCA_004363605.1 Indri indri
TGGTGTCCTGAGCTGATAGTGGTTCCCTGATGGGAGTGTCTGGGGCATCGCCCAGAGCCAGACCTGCCCCAGGTATCCAGGGCACAGGGGTCTCCCAGGGCTCCCAGCCTAGTGAAGGAGTCAGAGACAGTAATGACAAGTGTCACAGGGAGTTGTTGATACAGTCAGGTCACACCACTTGCTGGCTTGGTGACCCAACCTCTCTGAGCTTCAGTTTCTTCATCTGTAAAATGGGCTGATAACCTCCTAGGGCGAGGTGGCATATGTGTGCCTAGCACATAGCAAATACTCTGTAGTAAGTTATGTCACAGGACTTAGGCAGGAGCAGGAGAAAGAAAGTAACTCAGGAGGTCCTGCTAAGGAGAGAATACTGGAATACTCAACAGCAGATTGGAGTCTGTCCAGTAGACAGGGGAGGAAGGGAATCTGGGCGGATGGACCAGCCAAGCAAAAGCACAGAGCTATGAATGTGATGGGTGGGCAGGGCTGGGGAGGGGCTCAGGCAGGGGAGGGTGGGGAGGGACACGAACAGGGAGTGGAGGGTCCAGAATGAGCCAGACTGAACAGGTGGGGGGTATCTTGGAAGCACTGGACAGATGTTGACTGAGCACCTTCTGTGGGCCAGGCACTGTCCTAGGTGCTCAGTATAAACGAACAAGAAAGACAGAGATGCACGTTTCATTCACGTTCTTTAAGCAAGGGCGTCATCCAATCAGATCGATACTTTAAGAAGATAATTCTGGCTACCTGGAAGCTGGGTCTTAGAGAAGACTGCTGGGAGAGAAGGCTGGCCACCCGGCTGGTGGAGGCAGTGGGGAGGGCAGCTGGATGGGTGGCCCCTATGGAGGCAGAAATTAACACGTGGCCTTCACATGTGACCACTGGTCAAGGGTGAGATTCGGAGATTCAGTCTGAGGCCTACAGTGCCAGCCCTCTCCTCTACCAGAGAGAGGTCGTGAGTGTCTGGGCTCTTGGCAGGACCCAAGCCCCTCCAGCTGTGGCCTTCCAGCTCTGGCTCCAGAAGTCAGAAGGCCTGGGGGTTTCTCTATGTGAGGAATAGCCAAGCTGGACACAGAGGGCAGCTGGATGCTTTGGGGGCTCCCGTTGTGCTAGGTGACAGTTCCTCCCTGCAGTGCTGCGTGTAGACCCCTCAGTCCTCTTGGGCTGGAAGAGGCCAGAGCACAAGGAGCTTTCCCTTTTGGCTGCTCTTCTTCCAGTTCCAAATTAAGGTGAGAGTCAAGGGAATGAGGAGCGTTGTCTCCCTAGGTACCAGGAAAATTCCAGAAGCTCGGATGCCTTCTGACTGGGGATGTGGTCAAGGGTCTGCTTCTGGCTGCTGACTTTTGCTTTCACTCTTGTTGTCTCTGTTCTGAAGCTGCAGGACTCCTTGCAATTGAAAGCCATGTGAGTGTGCTCTCTCCATGTTATAAGTCTCCCTTGGCTTGGAGGTGACAGGTGGAAGGGACCTTTGGGTCATCAGAGCTACCATCCTCATTTGACAAATGAAACTCAGAGAGGGGAAGGGACTTGCCCAGGGACACACAGCAGGTCAGCAGCAGAACTGGGACTGGAACCCAGCCCTCCTGACTCCCCCTCTGGAGTCCTTTGCATTATCCCAAGAAGCCTGGCCACGTGCAGGTCAAAGGCTTTTTTGGGGCCCAGGTTTGGTGGTTTCTCAACATCTCAGTCTTTCCAGCAGCTTCACAGAGTCTTGCTCCTCCCCAGCCTGGACAGGTAGCGCAGCCTAGTGCGGCAATGTTTTTTTCTCCCTTCTCCTCCTGGGTTGAGCACTTGGTGCCACGGCCATCCCTCCTGGGACCTCTTGCTCCCCAAAGAAACAAACAGACCACTTGTTTGGTTTTCTCTGCTTCAGACTGCCCTGCCCCTTGCAGACAGCTGCAAGTCACTGGCCAGAGACAGCCTCTTAGGATCTCTGCTGACCCTCCCCTCAGCTCCCAGCTGCTGGTGGGCCCTCACCTTGTATCCGTGTTGTTTCCTTGGGCCAAACAACCTAGAGTTGCCTCATTCTCTCTTGCCCTAGATCTGTCAGACTCAGCAGCCCTTGAACCTGAATGCTGGTTGCTTTAGATCTTAGACTATGGGGCCCAGAAGGGACCTTAGCCATCAGAAAGTCCAATCTGCTTAATTGACAAATGGAGAAACTGAGGCCCAGGGAAGGGCAGAGACTTGTCTGAGATCAGAGCCAGGACTAGACCCCAAGTTCCTGATTCTGCCTTGAATGATTTTGAGGATGATTCTTAGAAAACAAAAACAGAGCATTCACCCTCTCCAGGATCCTCCTTCTCTCTGCACTGCAACTGCCAGGTATTTTGGGGGCATCCGCAGTGACAGTAACGTGTCCAGGAGGAGTAAAGGCCGAGGGCCCTGGGAGACAAGGGGTGCACGTCGAGGAGTGTGTCTTGGCATTTTCAGGTCCCATCTGTCCAAACTGACGTGGACGTCAGGAGTGAGCTAGCGATCACATTTACTTGGCACTGCCTTAGCCAGACTTGATAGTGTGCCTCTGGATGGACAGGCTTTTAAAGTTGATTTCTTCCCCAGACGACAAAGGAAGTATACGTTCATCGTAAAAACTTGGGAGGATGACGTCACAAATGCTGCGAATATTGTGAAGTTTCATTCAGGTTTTTTGTTTGCTCATTTGCTCCGCTGTTTCATATCTTGGTTTGTCTTCATCATCACAACGTGCATTATCCTCACGTGACAATGTTTTCTTGCGGGTTCTAACCTGCTGGTCTCACGTGCTGCTGCCACCTGACGATGGCTAGCAGGCGCTTAGGAGGCCAGCCTTTAGGTTAGCTCGGCCCGGCTCTCCCTGGCCAACATCCTGTAACGCTATGCAAAGCGCCTAAGAAGCTTCTTACTCACCACTGTGGGACTTCAGGGGGCCATTTTTCTGCATCACTATGGGTGTTTGGGTAAGGACTGTATTTACAAAATCTAAAGCAAAAACTAATTCTCACCGAACTCTTAGAAATGGAAGCGATCTGGTATCTGGGTAGGATGGGTGTGACTCAGAGTTCACACCGAGGGAGGGAGAGAGCTTTGTTTCTTCCAATTTGTTGCTGTGCTTGTTTTGACCCAGCCTAGTGCCCCACTCCCACCGTCACCACCCCTTGCTCCAAATCTCCCTGGGATTAGGCATCGGGTGTTGGGCTTGCTCATCTCCAAGCCCTGCCTCTTGGGGAACAGGTGTTTCAATGGCAAAGATGTGTTGAGAATGTGTTTCCTAGTTAGGTGATTCAGGTGGGTCACCCCACCCCGGGGAGAGCATCTCCCTGGGGTGGGGTATCACATCCTCTAACGGGATCATAGCCTCGTGAATGCCACACATTTTCAGTACTGGAAGTACTAGTAGTGATCTTGGAGATTTGCTAAGTTAATGTTTACAGACTGTGGACAGCAACTTCTTAGCGGGTTTTTTAATCACCTGAGTGGTTTTCCACTGGCTTTTTAAAAGTGAAATAGAAGAAAGTAGACTAGAAAATAAAGTGTGTTTTCTGTTGTGAAAAGTATTCTTTAGCAAACCTTTTAGTTATCTGTTTGTGGGTATGTCTTGAGTCACCAGATAAAACGTATTCCTAATTGCATGGTATGAACCTTGGGCAACGTGGCTCCGGTCCACTGGTTTTTATACTGTGATCCTGGGAACGTCGGGATTCCTGGGATGGGTTCCAGAATCAACTCAGGGCCTTGCTGGGACAGAGCTGGGTGGTGGGAGGCAGGGCCAGCCAGACGGCAGCTTTGCTTATATACGTTCCAGATGTAACGGCTGCAAAAGACCCCTTTAAAAAAGTTCTGTGACTTTAAAAATGAAACAGAAAGTTGGAAGCCGTTGTTAATATAGCCACCTCCATTCTGAGAAGAAACTTATGCCGGAAAACACAAAGGCTCTTGCTGGGGGGAGGTGGCACTCAGGCCTGACACTGACGAGGGTCTCCAGATGTAGATCTTTGACACCTCTCCAGATGAGGCACTACCAGTGTTAGAGCAACTGGCCTCAAACCCACAATCACTGCGCAGCCCGTGTGCCCTGTGGGCTACACTGCTATGTGCACTAGCGATTAACGTTTATCATAAAGCCTGTCACTATGGTGCCAGCAGCCTGATCTATATCGGTGACGTGCACAGAACATTAGTTTGTTCGATGCCTGCATTTCAAACACATCCCATTGCTGCTACCCTGTTTTGGCATTTCTCCTTCTTTTTGTAGTGTCCCAGAGCTTTACCAGTGGAAGCCTCCCGGGCCTGTCTCCTGGCCTGAGAGGCCTAAGAGAATGGGCCCAAGGTCACCCAACACGCCCTGGCAGAACAGGACAAGAACTCACCGCAGTGGGCAAGTTCCTTTGTCTAGGCTCCTGATCTCACATGATACACAGTTCTGAATGTCTCCAGAAGGTTCTGCTATTTCCTCTATTCAAGATGTAGAACCAGGTAGCTCAGAATCTTGGTGAATTTTATGTCTTTGCCATGTTTTTTTCTTCACATCCGGTCTGGAGAGAGAGAGGGAGCAGTTACTTGCCTTCCCCATATCATCCTACACGGTCCCTGCATGCGCAGGCTGGCTTGTGTTGGGCAGGGTGTGGGCGTGGTTTGTTGATATTAGGTAGGGGGACACGATAAAAAGATAAAAACAGAAAACCAACAGTAAAACTTTTCTCTCTTAAGTTACCCTAAGAAACTTCACATATTATAGCTTCATTAACTGCAGTTTGGAGGGTAGCAATTATGCCCTGGAAATGTCTTTGGGTAATTGTTGTTTTCAAACAGTGACAGATGCAAATTCGCCCGTTTCAAGGGAAGTCTTTTGTGGCTCAGCACAGACAGACGACCTCACTTTAAACAAATGTTCTGATACACACTGTGCCGGGCACTGGGGATGAACAAGCCCCCTCTGTGGGGGGAGCCAGCAGTGAGTGTCCATGACAGTACCCCCAACAAGGGATAAGGGAGCCCAGGGCTGTAACGGAGGGGGTTTAACCCAAACATCAGAGTTGGGAAGAATTTTCAGGAAGAGTGAAGTCTGAGATGGAATGTGGAAGTTAAGTAGCAGTAGGTGTTCCTGGCCAAGGCAAGAGCCTGTGCAAAGGCCCCAAGGTATAAGAGAGCTTACTTCACAAGAGCTGATACTAGATATATAGGGCAAGGTTGGGAGAAACCTTTTATATAATTTCTTCTTAAAAATCATTTTCGGTATGGCAGTTCCTCAAAAAATTAAAATAGAATTGCCATAGGACCCAGCAATTCTACTTCCAGGTAGAATACTCAAGGGAATTGAAGAGCTATTTGCACACCCGTGTTCACAGCAGCATTATTCACGACAGCCAAAATGTGGAAGCAACCAAAATGTCTGCTGATGGATGACTAGATAAACAAAACGTGGTACATCCATGCAATGGAATATTATTCACTCTTAGAAAGGAAAGAAATTCTGACAAATGCTACAACGTGGATGAACCTTCAGGTCCCTATGCTAAGTGAAATGAACCAGCCACAAAAAGACAAATACTGTATGATTCCACTTATATGGGGAAACCAGAATAGTCAAAATCATGGAGACAGGAAGTAGAATGGTGGTTGCTGGGGGCTGGGGGAGGCGCAGGAGAGTTGGTGTTTAATGGATACAGAGTTTCAGTTCTGTAAGATGACAGTTGTTCTGTGATGAACGGTGGTGATGGCGGCACAGTATGAATGAACTTAATGCCACTGAACTGTACACTTAGAAATGGTTAAGATAGTAAATTTTATGTTATATGTATTTTATCACAATAAAAAACTTGGGGAAAAAAGTCATTTTGGAAACAAGCCTCAGATATTCATTCAACAATACTCATTGAGTTCTCCGCACAGGCCAGGCATTCTTCTAGGCTTTGGGGGGAAACAGTGTTGGGTGCAGGAGAGATGGGGTCCCTGCCCTCATGGAGCTTATACCTTACAGGGCCGCAGAGAGGAGTTGATAAACTAGGAAACAAATAAGATAACAAATCAATAACTGTGTCCTGCACTGAACTAAAATCTTTGCTGCTTCTCCGCTTCCTGCAGGGTCAAGTCCAAGCTAAGCTCCTTTGCTGTCAAAGCTCCAAAGACTGCTGCCTCGCCCCTCCCCCACCTGCTACATCCGCCCCTCCCCCACTGCATCGGTCACCTGGAACCACCTTCCACCTCCACCACCCTCCTGTAACCCCACCCCAGCCAGGGACTTTGACGGTTTTTTTTCCTCCTTGTTCTTTCTGCTTTTCTTCCTAGACTGCCCAAAAGCTTTAAAAAATATAATAGTTTCAATTCCAGGATTTTATACTGAGGAAACAATGTAATAAGTTAGTTTCAACACTGTTTTGTTTTTTTTTTAAATAATAGTAGGAAAATTAGAAGCCAATGATGTGTCCAGCAACAGTCCTAGCCAAGACTTTTTTTAAAGTAAAACTTTTTATTTGGGAATAACGTAAGTTGCAAAGATAGTTGGGAAAGTTTCCAGACACTATTCACCCAGTTTCCCCTCGTGTTGGCATCTTACATGACCATCGTATACTTACAGACGCTACGGCATTAACGTTACTGCTGACTAAGCTACAGGCTTTATTTGGGTCTCATCAGTTCTCCCACTGCTGTTTTCCTTCTCCCAGATCCAATCCAAGATACCACGTCGCATTTAGTCG
This sequence comes from Indri indri, assembly GCA_004363605.1. NCBI lineage: Eukaryota > Metazoa > Chordata > Mammalia > Primates > Indriidae > Indri > Indri indri. Next base: position 6,678 of record RJWJ010046855.1, read on the forward strand.
TCTGTGTCCTTAGTCTCTCCCGGTCTGTGATAGTTTCTCAGTATTTCCTTGAATTTCATGACCTTGAGAGCTTTGAAGGGTACTGGTCAGTATTTTGTAGAATGTCCCTGAATTCAGGTTTGTCTGATGCCTTCTCATGATTAGACGGAGCCTTGGGCTTGGGAAGGAGTCCCACAGAGGTGAAGTGTCTTTCTCGTGGCGTCATGGCAGGATTTACATAGGATCAACAGGACTCTGTGTCCGTGTGTCGGCCGGGATCGCTGGGTTAAGGTGGTGTCTGCCACGTTTCTGTACTGTAAAGTTCCTACAGCCCCTTTCAGAGAGGGGCTCTTTCAGCATGATGGTAAAAGGTAAAATTATAAAAGAAATTATTGAAAATGATCAATAGATTAGGCTCCTGAAATTTAAAAACTTCGATACATTCAGATGATACATGGAAGCAATATTGGCAGCACATGGCAGACAACGGGTTGTTTTCTGAACACGCCAGGAGCTTCTCAGGTCAGAAGGGGAAAGCTGAACGTCGTCGGGGCTGAGAAATGGGACAAAGAAGGAATGCTGCCGGCCAGAAAGCACATAGGGGAAAAAAAACAAAAAAATAATATTCACCCTCCCCTCCCAATTGGAACTTTAATGACCTGCGTTGAAGACCCAGTAGAAATAATTCCTAATCTCTCCTTGACTGATGTTTCGCCTCGTCCACGCTGATGTGGGTTCCACCCTGCTGGGTAGGCAGGCATGGAAGTAACAATGCCTCGCGTATAGTTCTTAACTGAAATAACTTTTAATTAACTCTTTGTTTAATTAGGAAAGTAATACATGCACATGGTGAAAAATAAGTAAACTGTGGAGGGATATCCGATGAAAATATATGAATCTTCCTCTCATTCCAGCCCTCCGGTCCCTTATACCAGAGGCAACCTCCATTCACAATTTCTCGTATTTAATATATACTTCTAGAAATAGTCTCTGCATATAGTGATGCTTTTAAATATTGCTTTTAGATGTTCTCCTGGTAATCAAAGCAATAACTGTCAGGATCATTATGAAATTACTGAGTAATTTTAAACTTGTCATAACTCATATCAGGGTCCTCAGTCACTTTGAAGGACCCACTAACCACCTGACATTGTATGTGGAACATTCCATCTCTGCATTTTTCTGTGGCAGGTCAGTAGCTGTCATCAGATTCTCAAAGGGGTCTATGCACCAAAAAACAAATAAACAAAAAAGCGAGAACCATAGCTAGTAGTTATGAGAAGCAATCTTTTATAGATAATTGCTAGATAGATGTGTAATTAGCTGGGATACATGTGTAATTAGCTGTCATTCAGAATGTGTAAGTTCCAAATTTATGTATGGTCCTTAGTTTTGTGGCTGGAAGCTGACGGAGCCATTGATTTCACAGTTTTGTCGTGGGCTGAGAGGGACTGCGCCTGGCCGAGCCAATAGAGATGAAGGTCACGGGGTCTTCACCTTGCCCGGTTTGTACTGACTCATCGTGCGTGAGGAAGTACGTTGGCAGCTTTAGAACACATGTATTCTCTCGCTCTGGATGAGTGAGTTGCTGTAACTTTTTACGGAGAGGAGTACACAAACTTGCTTCCTATAAGAGGGTTTCAGGATGAAAAATATTCAAGAAGAGTTTAGGGAAATTCCTGGGACGCAGAGCCATATCCGGTTGGTGCTAAAAGTCACAGATGTTTGGGCATCCTTGACGGTTAGAGGGGAACAACCAAGCTTTCCCATCACCCTTGCCTAGAGTAAGTCATCTGATGTTCAGAACAGTTCTATGACAGATGGGGAAACTGAGGCAGCAGTACACTAGCTACTGTGCAAACTCTCCCACACCTCAGGGCCTTAAGACACTCTGGTGACAGTTTTATGTGTTGAGTGAGGAAGGCAGGGTCTTGGCTCCATGCAGTCATGCGAGGACCCAGGCTTTTTCTGTCTTCAGCACTTCCTCTCTGGGGGTTTGGTGAGCTGAGTCACAGGGCCCACAGCTAGTCAGTGGTAGAGCTGGGATTCAAACCCAACCAGTCTGGTTCCAGAGTCTGTGTTCTGAACCATTGCACTATGGTGAGAATATTTGCTCCTTATTGCCAAGGACTCAACCTCTTCCTTCTAAGGAATGAGATGGGTAAATCTGAGAGACATTTTTACTTTGTCTTTAGGTGAGAATTTCCAGGTAGGTTCAGCACCTAAAATTGAGAGCCTGCCCCCCACCCCAATAAGTCAGCTGTGTTGTTGCCTGGTGCTGGGGTCTTTGCTGGCAAATGTCAACCCTCCAGAGCCGATTGCCCCCTGTTGCTGCGCACTGCAGGGAGGAGGTTTTGATAAATTTTACCAACCTGGCTAAAATGTTTTTTTCACAGTGGAAATGTCTTCTTATGTTAACAACCCAAATGTCCAGTGTAAAGGTCTAGAAAATCAGCTATGGGACATTCACACAGGGGAACACCACATGACCATTCAAAGTGGCGGTGACGGAGAAGACTTTGAAAGACGTAGAAAGATGATTCTAATCTGGTAGTGTAAAAGACAGATTTCAAAAGTGATCCATTTTTCATTTCAAAAAATATATAAAGAATAAACATTTGAAGAATATTTAATGTTTCCAATGATTATTGCCAATGGATTACAAAAAAAAGATTTTTGTTCTCTCTCTCTTTTCTAACCTGTACTTTCTAAATTTCCTACAGAAAAAGATGTATTACTTTCTATTTAAGTGACAAATTTAAGTTCAAATCCTAGCCCTAATGACCCCAGTGACCTCGGGCCATTGCTTAATTTCTCCAAATGGGGAGAGGATAGTTTTAGGATTCTGTGAGGATTAAACTATAAAAAGTACTTAGCACATAGTAACTGCTCAATACATTTTTAGGTGTTGTTACCATCATAATTGTTTTTGAAAATCTTTCCATTACGATAAGTTCAGTCCAAATCCAAACCAACTACATCTGGTAGCCAGGGGCTTTATCTCAGTCTCTCCCCCTCCACTACCGCCACCACCTGCCCTCCCCCTGCCCTCTTGCTCAGGGCAGGGTGAAGCCAAGTGACTGGGAGACTTAAGTGTCAGTCAGGGCTGCTGTGGCTCATGCCTGGTTTCTGTCTTCCGCACAAAGAAATAACTCGGTATTCTGGGCATAATGGCATATTGGCTAAAAGTGTGGATTCTACAGGCAGACTGCCTGGGCTCCACATCTATTCAATGGGGAGAATAATAATGCCAACCTCCTGGGGTTGGGGTGAGGACGAAATGACACTGTGTTTGTGAAGCCTTAGCATGGCACCTCAATAAATGCTAAGTCTCACAGATGTAATGTCAAGCCTCAGAAATTCATACAACATAGCGTTAACCATTTTAAACTGAACAGTTCAGTGGCATTTAGTACATTCACAGTGTTGCGCAACCGTCACCTCTCTCCAGTTCCAAAGCATTTTAGTAGCCCCCCAAAAGAAACCCTGACCCATTAAGCAGTGACCTCCGTGATCCGCCCACCAGCTACTGTTAACCACCGATGTCTCTCTGCAAATCTCATGTAAATGGAATCATACAATATGTGACCTTTTGTATGTGGCTTCTGACAAATTTTTTTTTTAACCATTTTTAAGTATACAACTCAGTGGCCTTAAGCACGGTCAGGGTGCTATGTAACCATCACCTCTGTCTTCTCCCAGAACTGTGGTTCTCAGACTTCAGCAGCTTGTGTTAGCTGGGGTGGGGGTGGGGGGGCGTTGTTAAAACACAGATTGCCACCCACCCCCCAGTTTCTGATTCAGTAGGTCTGGGGTGGGGCCCAAGGATTTGCATTTCTAACCTGCTCCTTGGGCGATGCTGATGCTGTTGGTCGGGGACCACTCCTGGATCTCCTGCCGTAGGTCGAAAGGGCTGCAGGACAGAGTGGACGATGGCATCATTCAGGCTCGGTCCGGGAAGCTGAGCCACTGTGACCTGTGGGACAGGGCTTTATTGTAGGAATCAGGAACTGGATCTTACGGATGGGAGGACAGGCTCAAACCTGCTGGAACCCATGGGCCCATCTGCCACCACATCAGGCCATGACAAACTCAAGAGTGTGACGGCTGCTACTGCCCTTGCACCTCCCAAATTTCTACAGATTCCTCTTCTGGCAAGTTCTAACCTAGAACAGCCAGGGAGGGGGATTCTGGGAGAAGCAGTTCCAGCTTAACCAAGTTGACAGAGCATGAACTACCTACCACAAGAGATGAATCAGTCCTGGCCACAGAACCACCTCCCTGAACCTACATGTGGTTTCTGGGGCTCTGCTGGGAGTTCCCCAACTCTCCCAGCAGGACCTTTTGGCAGGCACCGATGTGGCCCATCCCAGAAACTCCCTGCTCAGATCATCAGATCAGAACCCCTTAGGGAACTTAATAAATACAGATTCCCAGGCCCAGCCCAGGCCTGCTGAGTCAGACTCCATCCAGCAGTGGGACTCAGGAGTCTGGATTTTTAACAAGCTCTCTAGCTGAGTCAGA
>RJWJ010046856.1:0-11195 GCA_004363605.1 Indri indri
AAAAAAAAAAAAAAAAAACTATACGCAGCAAAGAAAATAATCAACAGAGTAAACAGGCAACCTTCAGAGTGAGAGACAATGTTTGCAAACTATACATTGAACAAAGGACGAATATCCAGAATGTACAAAGAACTCAAACAAAACAGCAAAGAAAAAAAACCATCAAAAAATGGACAAAACACATGAACAGAACTTTTTCAAAAGAAGCTAGACAAATCACTAGCAAACAAAGGGAAAAAATGTTCAATATCACTAATCATTAAGGAAATGCAAATTAAAACCACCGTACCCCTGTCAGAATGGCTATTATTACAAAGTGAAAAACATTAGATGTTGACAAGGATGCAAAGAAAAGGGAACAATTACTCACTGTTGATGGAAATGTGCATCTGTACAACCTCTGTGGAAAACAATATGGAGATTCCTCAAAGAAATATATGTAAACCTACCATTTGATCCAGCAATCCCACTACTTTGCATCTATTCAAATGAAAGAAATAATTTAATCAAAAAGACACCTGCATTTGAATATTTATCACAGCACAATTCACAATTCAACAATGTGAAATCAACCTAAGTGTCGTCCAACAATCAATGATTCGATAAAGAAAATACGGTGTGTATACACACACACACACACACACACACACACACACACACCATGGAGTACTACTCTACAATAACAAATGAATGAAATCATGTCTTTTGCAGCAACACTGATGGAACTGGATGCCATTATCTTAAGTGCAATAACTCAGAAACAGAAAGTGAAATACTACATGTTCTACACAGCAAAGAAGCTAAATATTGGGAGCTAAATAATGAGTACACATGGACATAGGGTGTGCAATAATAGACTTTGGAGACTATGGAGAGTGGGAGGTAGAAGGGCAGGAGAGGGGTGTGGGATGAGAAATTGCCTAATGGGTACCATGCACACCAATCATGTGATGGTTACACAAAAATCCCAGACTTTACCACTATGCAATATATTCATGTAACAAATCTGCACATATACCCCATGAATCAATTACAAATAACAAATAAATGAATATATAGATACATACAAAATAAGGATCTTCTTTTGGGCAACATAGAGATACCCATCAAAAAAAAAAACAAAAATAGCTGGATGTGGTTGTACATGCCTATAGTCCCAGCAACTCCAGAGGCTAAAGCAGGAGAATCATTTGAGCTCAGGAGTATGAGGCTGTAGTGAGCTATGATTGTGCCACTGCACTCCAGCTAGAAGACAGAGTGAAAACTCATCTCTACAAAAGGAAACAATAAAAATAAGGATCTTGCCCCTTAGTATGTTAGGATCATGTAGGGAAAATTTATCATTTATATAATTTAACATAATGTAAAATATTTTTTAAATGGCAAATTTCCAAAATCTTAGTTATTTATTTTAACTAAATAGACTAAGATTTCCCTATCGCACAAATTTCATATGGAGAGAATTGTGCCCCTCACAATTTTTGTTTAACCTAGTCACATTTGTGCCTAGTTTTCTACTTGCCTTTTAAAAGGACGTTTTGTTTTTTCCTCCATTTCTGAAAAGGAATGAGTTAACATAGGTCATGGAACTCTAATTGTGGTCTACATCAGAACCTCCATTTTGATTATCGCTTAAATGAAGAGAATTTCCATATACATGATTATAGCATATTTAATAATCAAAAATACAAAGGATTAGAGGGAAAAAACAGTTTTTGTGTTCCAAATGAAAATTAATAGTTTGTAAAAGTAAATGCATTAGCACATTTTTCTTGGTGCTTACTGGATTGAAAAGAATCTGAACAACCAAACTCCAATGAGAAGCATGGTCCCCAATTTTCAAAAATTAGTAGAAGGAAAAAAGCACTAAAGATTAGAGAAGAACTACATGAAAGAATAAAAAAAAAAGGATAAATGAAAACAAAAGTAAATTTTTTGAAAAGATAAACAATATCAATAAGCCACTAGCTAGACTAATAAAGAAAAAAAGAGAAGATCCACATAAAATCAGAAATGAAAAAGGAGACATTACAACTGATACCAGAGAAATACAAAGGATCATTTGAGACTATGGTAAACAAATATACACAAACTGCAAAACCTAAAGGAAATGAATGAATTCCTGAACACATACAACTTGCCAAGAATCAAATGAGGAAGAAATAGAAAACCTGAACAGACCAATAATAAGTAGTGAGATTGAACTAGTAGTAAAAGGTCTCCCAATGAAGAAAAGTTCAGGACAGATGGCTTTACTGGTGAATTCTACCAAACTTATAATGAAGAATTAACACAAATTCTTCTCAAACTATTCTAGGAAATTGAAGAGAGTTGGGAACATTTTCTAATTCATTCTATGAAATCAGCATTACCCTGATACTAAAACCAGACAAGGACAAAAAAAAAAAAAAAAAGGAAACTACTGGCCAACATCTCTGATGAACACAGATGCAAAAATTCTCAAGATAATACTAGGAAACCCAATCCAACAACACATTGAAAAATAATACACCATGATCAAGTAGGAATTGTCCCAGGGACACAAAGATGGTTCAACATATGCAAATCAATAAATGTGGTAAATCACATCACCAGAATGAAGGACAAAAAAACATATGATCATCTCTATAGATGCAGAAAAGAATTTGATAAAGCTCAACATCACTTCATAACAAAAAACAACAAATTAGGCATAGAAGGAACATACTTGAATATAATAAAAGCTATATATGACAAACCCACAGCTAACATCATATTAAAAAGGGGAAAAGCTGAAAGCTTTTCTTTTAAGAACTGGAACAAGACATGGATGCCCATTTTCACCACCCCTATTCAAAATAGCACTAAAATACCTAGCCAGAGAAATCAGGCAAGAGAAAGAAATGATGGCACCAAAATTGGCAAAGAAAAAGTCAAATTTTTGTAAATCCCCTTTGCAGATGATTTGATTTTATATCTAGAAAAACCTAAAGACTCCACCAAAAAATTCTTCAGTCTGATAAACGAATTCAGTAAACTTGCAGGATGCAAAATCAACACAGAAATCAACAGTGTTTCTGTATACAAATAATAAATGAGCTGAAAAAGAAATCAAGAAAGCAACTCCACTTACAATACTTACAAAAATATGTAATACCTGGAAATAAATTTAACGAAGGTGGCAAAAGACCTCTACAAGGAAACCTACAAAAATTGATGAAAGAAATTGTTATTTGCAGTAACATGGATGGAATTGGAGGTCATTATGTTAAGTGAAATAAGCCAGACACAGAGAAACAATTACCATATGTTCTCATTCATTTGTGGAAGCAACAACAGCAACAAAAAAAGCTGGTCTTCTAGAGGTTGAGTTCAGAATGATAGTTATTAGAGTCTGGGAAGGGTGTGTGTTGAGGGAGGGATGAAGAAAGGTTGGTTAATGGCTATGAACATAAAATTTGATAGAAGGAATAAGTTCTAATGCTTGATAGCCTAATAGGGTGACTATAGTTAACAGTAATGTACTGTCTATTTCAAAATACCTAGAAGAGAGGATTTGAAATATCCCTAACACATAGAAATGATAAATTCTCAAGGTAGTGATATCCTAAATACCCAGACTTGATCATTACACATTCTGTGCATGTAACAAAGTATCACATGTACCCCATAAATATGTATAAATACTATATATCAATCAAAAAAACAAATAATCCCATTAAAAAGTGGGCAAAGGACCCGAGTTGACATTTCTCAAATGACACATAAATTTATGTCCAACAGATATATGAAAAAATTCACAACCCTTCTAACTATCAGGGAAATGCAAATCAAAATGTCAATGATATACCATTTTACACAAGTTAGAATGATTATTATCAAAAACACAAAAAATAACCAATTCTGATGAAATGTAGAGAAGGGAACTCATATGTTGTTGGTGGGAATGTAAATTAGTGCAGCCATTATGGAAAACAGTATGGAGATTTCTCAAAAAACTAAAATTAGAATGATCAAATGACCTAACAATCCCACTACTTGTGTATTCATCCAAAAAAAAAAGGAAATCAGTACATCAAAGGGATACCGACACCCTTGTGTTTATTGCAGCATTTTTCACAATAGCCAAGATATGGAATGAAGCTAAGTGTCCACCAATGAATGAATGCATAAAGATGTAATATATATATATATATATATATATATATATGTATATGTATACTCACAATGCAATGCTATTCAGCCATGATAAAGAATGAAATTTTATCATTTGCAGCAACATGAATGGAACTGGATCATTATGTTAAGTGAAATAATCCAGACACATAAGACAAATATAGCATGTTCTTACTCATATGTGGGACCTAAATAAGTGGATCTCATGAAGGTAGAGAGTAGAATTATAGCTACCAGAGGCTGGGAAGGGTGAGGGTAGTGATGAAGACAATTTGGTTAATGGGTACAAACACATATTTAGATACAAGGAATAAGTTCAAATATTCTATAGCACAGTAGGGTGATTATAGTTAACAACAGTATATTGTATATTTCAAAATAGTTAGAAGAGAAGATTTGAAATGTTCCCAGCACAAAGAAATGATAAATATTTGAAGTTATGGATATCCTAAATACCCTGATTTGATCACAACATATTGTATGCATGTATCACAATATTACAAGTACCCATAAAAATGAATAATTATTATATACCAATTTTTAAAATTTTTTGAAAAATTCTTCACTCTGAGGTAATGTAGAATTACTTAAAGTATACTGGGTGTTCTGGGGTGATGTAAAATTTTGAGACTAGAGAGAGATGATGTTCGAACAACATTGTTAATACACTAAATGCCACTTGAATTAGACACTTCATAATGGTTAATTGTGTGCTATGTGAATTTCACTTCAATAAAAGAAGGCATATCAAAAAAATATTCTTCACTCTGAAAACAATAATATGACAGCATTGCATATTTTTTAATATTGTTTTAATTGACAAATCATAATTGTGTGCATTTATGGGCTACAATGTGATGTTTTGACATAGGTATACAATGAAGAATGATTAAATCAAGCTGATTAACATATGCATTGACTCACTTAAGTATTATTTTTTATGGTGAGACATTGTTTTTAAAAACTAACGAGAGAATATCCCAAGGAAATGGTTTTACCATAATTGAATCAAGTTCATACCTTCACCTCTGTTGCAGGCAAACCTAAGAAGAAATAGTCCGCTATTTTTCACCTTGTATCATTGCAATGAAAGACACTTGGGAGTAGACTCAAAATACCATGCAATGATAATATCTGACAAGATAGTATTATCTAAAGTCCCTTATTCATTGACTGAGCTCTGATAAAGCACGGCTCTGAAAATGTCAGTCTTTGAGATCACACTATGTATTTATCAATAATGCATGGAGTCCTGTTTGTTATTTATGTTTAACTTGAAATCTTCCCAATTAACCCTTCAGGGTAGATAATCAGAGTCAGGAGTGTTTTGAAGGGTGAGGTATATTCATTTCCCTTTCCTTCACATCTCATCCAATTCTGTAGTTTGATGTCCTTCTTTCTACTATTATTCTTAAATATTAATTCATCCACTTTATTTTTCCCACACAAATCATTTTTCACTTCAGTTGTGCAGGAGTGTATGTGGCAAACCATAGTGATCACATTGCATACTAATACTTTCAATTTGATTTAAAATAACTAGAAGAGAAAGAGAAGAAAATTCCCAAATCCATTCAAAGCTCACATTTTCTACATCCTTCAAATGAGGAGACTTCAGCTACAAGCATACTTTGATTTCCCAGAGAGTCATTTCAGGTACCATCAGAACTATTCTTGTCAGTTTTTAACATTCCAGAATTGGGAGCATGAAACATTGCTTTCTTTCTGGTAATGACTCTTAACCTCCACTCCAAACCACCCCTATTAAAAAACCTTAAAAAAAATAAAATACAGGTCTACATCTCTATAGAGAGGAATAAATTCAAGTCCTTTATCTAGCCTATTAGCTTTAAAATCTTGGGCAAGTCACTTAACTGCCAATTTTTTAACATCATTGGTCTCAATTAATAAAAGCACAGTCAGGAGAATTAGAGGTTACTATAGAGGTTACTGCTTCCAGTTGGCAAATTTTAAGAGAAATTCTATTAAACAAAGGGACTTACAGAGAATATAAATGTTCTATTGTCATTCAGAAACAATAAACTTTATCCATACAAGACTACAGAAAAAAGTACTAACATCCATAGACCACTCAGATACAAATTCTTTTTGCAATGTTTTTTCTCCCTTTGATTTTGTACAAGTAAACAACAGAATATAGATGTTGCTATTGATAAATGTTGCAAAGTAATACTGGTTTTTGAACACACAGCTTTAAATACAAAGTAATCAATAACTTTGTTAATGTAGATTTTTTAATGTTGTATGGATACCTACTTAAAATAGCATGCACATTTAAGTTAGAAGTACAAAACAAAACCAAAAATGAGAAATGTAATGGGTAAATGTAAGCAGATATTCTCTAGAGGTTTCTCCTTTCATGCACCAGTTTGAATTCTCAAATTCCGAGGGCTATACAATCAATATTTACACCAATGGACAGAATAGTCGTTTATCACTCAATCCATTGAGCTATACTTGGGCATTTCCCTTATAAAGAGGAAAAGCAGTAGAGATTTTCAAAAATTTCATTGTCGTGATGAATTTTGGACTCTAAGGTACTACTTCTTAAATTATTACATTGTTTTAAAAACTCCTTTTGGCTATGGCAGAGTTTGGCATTTCCTCAAAAAGTGAACCATAGAAATTACATACGACCAAGCAATTTGACTCCTAGGTATATACCGAAGAGAACTAAAAATGTAAAACAGCGCAAAAACTTGTACATGAATGTTCATAGCAGCATTATTCATAATAGTAAAAAAATGGAGAAAACCCTAATGTTCATAAACTGATGAGTGAATTAAAAAAATACAAAATATGCATGCAATGGAATATTGTTCAGCATTAAAAAAGAATGAAGTATATACTATAGTATGTATGAACATTAAAAATATTATGCTACATGAAAGAAGCTAGGCACAAAAAGGTCTCATATTATATGATGCCATTTATATGAAATCCATAGAGACAGAAAGTAGATTAGTGGTCCCTAGGGGCTGGGGGAAGGAGAGAATGGGGAGTGACCACTAAGGGCTACAGCATTTCTTATGATAATGTTCTGGAATTAAGCAGTGGTGATAAATTAACAACTTTGTGAATATACTGAAAACTACTGAATGATATACTTCAAAAGAGTAAATTTTGTAACATGCATATTATATCTCAATATTAAAAATTTAAGTGATGAAAAAGCTTAAACTCATTTGGTTCCACTGTTTACTAGCTGTGTAGATTTAGATAAATTACTAAATCTTTCTAAGCCTCCATTTTTGTCATCTGCCTAACCATGCTAATAATATCAGATGCAAGGTGATTGTGAAGTGATAAAATATAAAATATGAACTGCCCAACATGCAGTAAATATCTAATAAGTGGAACTGTTATTATCATTATATTATTATTACTATGATCTTTAAATCAAGGGCTAGAAAGGAGCTCAGAAATCATCACCTCTTTCAATTAACTAACAAAATGTTTCACCTTCTTGCCCTGCATTCTTTCTCCCTATGTTTCATATTCATAAGTTACTACAAATCAGTAAAACAAAGTACACATATACATATACACACATACATACACTCTACTGACATACATGTGTAAAATGATATCTAAAGATGCCTGGTATCTAATACTTGTATTAATAGTTACATTTCCTCAGACTGGTTCTCACAGCTATTGACTATTTCCCAGTGACACTCCATACATATTTCAAAAGACTATAGATTCTTAAAATATGAACAAATACGTAAATCCACATATGAATATTCTGGGATTTCTATGGGTGCTGATCAAGATCTAGTCTACTGGGGCCACACTGTTCTATTCTTATTTATTGAAATAAGAAACAATAGGTATCATTTTACTTTTCTACATTTAAGCATAGTCAGGGACAAACCAGCCCCTGGTGATCACAATGCAACTCTCTGATTCTATGAGTTTGACTATTTTAGATACTTCACATAAGTGGAATCCTACAGTATTTGTCTTCCTATGACGGCTTATTTAGCTTAGCATAATGTCCATTGATGAATGAATAAATAAAGAAAATGTGGTATATATACACAATGGAATATTATTTAAATTTCAAATAGAAGGAAATCCTGCAATATGTAGCAACATGGATGAACTTTAAATACTTTACAGTTGTAAAGAGGGATTTCAAATGCATGATCCTATTTAGTGGCAAAAATAATTTAATTTAAAACATTCTATTTTCAAATGCCTTATTTTTATTACAATTAGCTAGTGATATATATTCAGTACTTCTCTCTCTATTTCACAAATGGAAAAACTGAGCTATGCAAAACTAAATGACTTAAATATGGATGTTTATTCAATAAAAGAGGAGTGGGTTGTATATGAAACTTCTCTTCTTTGGAATTATCTTGCTGAAAGGTATAGTTAATTGAAAGCAACAGCACGTGAATTCTTGGCCGTTCAAAAGGAAAAGACAATAAAATCAGACATTGCATAAAGGGCATGATGCTGATATATATACAGAGGACTAGAGATGACATTTTATTCTGCTGGCATACCAAAATTCCAGAACATTCACAGGTAAAATACACTCTTGTCTATGAATTTGTTCTTTATACTCTGTTTCTCAAATTCACAGATAAGCAGTATCTCAATTTTAACACGGTGGGATGGAAAAGCAGAGTTGTTTCACTAATAAATCTATCCAGAGATTCATCTTACTAGGTCCCAGCCTGTATCCCTTTGAAAATCACTGTGGTGAAGAAGCAAGAATATGTGTTGAGGGGGCAAGAGAAGAGGAGGCAGGTGGATCTTGAGTAATTGAGAACCATAGCTAAAGTAAATTGTTTGTGGAGGGAAGAGTGAGAAAGAAACCAAAAACATAGCTTCAGGACCAGACTCTAATAGTCTTTACATGCTAAATTAATTAATTAGGTTTTACTCTAAGGTGGGGAGTATGGTATTCCACATGATGTTAATAGCTGTTTCAATAAAAGAAAGGATACTGCAGTCTGATGTTTGGAAAATGCCAGGTTAAACATCGCAGCATTTTCCATGGCCTTGATTATGCCATGTGTATTGTCAATTGCAAAAAAAAAAACCATCTTATAATACACAGCTTCTGTTCCCTATACACAGTACTAGTACACTCATTGGTACATGAGGGCAAAGACCATACCTAACTTGACCACCACTGTATCTCCAAACGTCTGGCACATATTATGTGCCCAGTAAATATTTATTTAATGAATGTGTAAATGATTAAATGAATAACTAGTAAGTACTGAATAAATGCTTGTTGGATTTAATTTAGAGGAAAGAGAACCAGCTTAGAGCAATGATTAGACAGAGAGAGAGAGACAGAGAGAAAGTCAATAGAGCAAAGAAAGAGACCAATTCCTAGAATTCAAGGTATGAAAAGAGAGGAGCTCGTCTGTCAGTCTGCTTCATTGCATCCTGGTCTCCTGCTCCTCCAAATATCTGTTACATCTTAACTTTACTCTCTCTCCCTCTCTTATCTCTTCATACATTTTCCCATCTCCCATACATTTCTTTTTCTAATTTTCCTTGAGAATATTCCCAGTCTTGGAAGAAAATTAGCTTGAGACTCTTTTCCTTTCAGTTATCCTAGAGTTTATGGGAAAGCTTTGCCAGTGGCAGTTTAAAGCAATTTCCTGATCTCTTCAGGATTGCAATAGTATATTTCTGACCCAATGTTCCTCAGGGACACCTGAAAACCAGCAAACCACTCCTGACTTTTGCTCTTCGAGACTTTCCTACATTTTATTATTATAGTACCCAGTTTCCCGTATAAATCTCTTTCTGTTTAAAATATTTAGGGTAATTTCTTTCTTTACTTAAGTGAATCTTGATGGTTACTGCCACATTTTTTTGGATGAGGAAGTTGAGGCTCATAGAAGTTAATTAACTTGTCCAAAGTTACACAGCTGCAATGACAATAGTTTTGACTAGAAGTTTAAAAAGCATGTACCTGAAATGCAAATAGGAACATAATTTACTCTCCATCTTAGATTCCACAAAGAAATGATAAGTGTTTGAGATTATGTATATGCAAATTAACCTAATTTGATCATTATACATTGTATATGTCTATCAAAATATGACACTGTACCCCATAAATATGCACAATTATTATATTTCACAAAAATAACTGTCAAAGAAAAATTAAAATAGGAAAAAAGAACTTAAGATCAATTACTAGAAGGAATAGAAAAACCAGCTAGGGTGTAGTGACATAACACAATAAGATCACAGGGTATGAAATTATTCAATGGTCTAATGAATGCTAATACCTTAAAGCTGAAATATCGAAAGCTTATTATATGCCAGATACTGTAACAAGTATTTGACATATAACATTTTCATTAATTCTCATATCAATCCTATAAGTAGGATATTGTATTAATCCCATTTTACACGTGGTAATAGCAAGGCACATGGAATATTATTTACATGCCTAAGATCACACACACCTAAGAAGTTGTAGGGCTGGGATTTGAACCCAGGCAATGTGTCTCTAGAGTATTTTCTCTTTAACCATTACCCTATATTGTGAATGCGTGGCAACTTTTCCTTACCACCTCTCCTTGTTCTTCCTGAGCTTGGAATTCCATCAGATTGAGGTAAGCCAAATATATTTCACATCTGCCACCCAGTAAGGTCTCAACATCACCAGCTAAATTACAAGCTTCTTCCACAATTAAGATACAAGACAAATTTTATTAACTAACCAATTAAGCTGCCTATTAAAGATCATGCAACTGAAAGCTTACAGAATATGTGCAAGTGCTGACCGTAGATTGTGAGAGCAACAGAGGTATTTAAAACTTAATAGCTTTAAGAAACAATGGTGATATAGCACCTCTTGTATACTCCTGGATAGGGTTGGAACGCATTCTACTAAGTGAAGTATCCCAAGAATGGAAAAACAAGCACCACATGTACTCACCATCAAATTGGTAGTAACTGAACAACACATAGGTGTACATATAAGAATAACATCTATTGGATGTCGGGTAGGGAGGGAGGGGGAAGGGGGA
>RJWJ010046857.1:0-11195 GCA_004363605.1 Indri indri
AAAAAAAAAAAAACAAACAAACAAAAAAAAAAACATTTTGACATTAGAACAGGTTAGTTGTATATTTTGCATCACTGTAAAGACAAAATTGGGCAAGTCCAGGAGCTAGTGAATACCCATAGTATATTTATTTATGCTTATAAATAAGTCCAGGTTAATAGTCCTTTTTGAGCCTCCTCAATTTATGAGTAAAAGGGGGTAATAAGACCCTGTGTTGTGATTTTGTTAGTAGAGATTAATGGAAAGCAATGCAAATACCTGCTGTAGAGCTCATCTGGTCAGAAAATAAGCATGTAGCACTTCAGCGTTTATAGTATTGTAGTCAGTGAAGAGAACCATAATTCATCCTTTAATAGTTTTGTTTTCTTTTAGACAGTATGTCTTCAGTTTTAGTTAATGACATTTCATCAATTAGAGCAAACATTGAATTTGCCATAATAGAGTCCTCTGATAACTGAAGAAACCAAAAAGTATCAGTGCTCTTGTCATCCACTTAAAAATATTTATATTGTGTCAGTTGGCCCACACAAACACATTACCAAGTCTATTACTATCATGATAATACTGGGAAAAAAGTGTTGCTGGACTTGCTCACATTTAGAGTTCTTAATAAAAAGAATGGTAAATGTGACTTAATTGGATTAGACTAAATATTATTCCTCAAGAAACATTTGCATGTTGTATGCATTTAAATAATGTACCAAGTCTTCAAAAAATTTAAAAACCCACATCCCAGCAGCTTAGAGGAGATAAATTTGGCTGTCTAAACTTGGATTTAGTATCATGTGACATCTTATCAAATATGGATATTTGTCATTAATCACGTTTGAATTTTTAATTTTGCTACTTTGGGCCATCTAATCCAACTTTAAAATGTTAAGGCAAGCTGAATAGCCATAATTAGATAGTATTCTTTGCTACTTTTATAAAACAAGGGTATATAAACTTTAAATATATTTCAATGTATATTATATTTGTAGTTTTAATAATTTGGGTTTAGAAAATAAAGACAACTCCAGGGTGACACTTGACTTCTCATTCATGGGGTAAAGTTTCTATTAACATTAGCACTTATCTGGTTGAATGAGCTTATTTAGTTGAAAAAAAAAATTTGCCATACTCAGTGTATTCTCAAATTGATTATATATACATCTCAAATTGATTAGTACAAAAGAGAGCTCCAGTTTTCCTTAAAAGCTGATCAATGATCAAAATTTCTTCTATAAAAAGTTGTTATTGCTCTTGGTCCCAGATTTCCCCTCTTTGCACCCTGCCAAAGGAAAAGGTGCCATGCACTTATTTTGTGCCCTGTGATGTTAAACGTGCTTAGTAAGACCCCACATTGTAAGCAGCAGTGGTCGTTGATTTGTTTACTGAATGAATTCCTTTATGATTCATTGTACTGCTCTAATGACTGTTTACTTAAATAATCATAGTGCACATAGTTTTAAAAAAAGTAACAAAGTAGGCCGGGCGCGGTGGCTCACGCCTGTAATCCTAGCACTCCGGGAGGCCGAGGCGGGCGGATTGTTTGAGCTCAGGAGTTCGAGACCAGCCTGAGCAAGAGCGAGACCCCGTCTTTACTGAAAATAGAAAGAAATTGGCCAAACAACTAAAAATATAGAAAAAATTAGCCGGGCATGGCGGCGCGTGCCTGTAGTCCCAGCTACCTGGGAGGCTGAGGCAGGAGGATCGCTTGAGCCCAGGAGTTTGAGGTTGCTGTGAGCTAGGCTGACGCCACGGCACTCTAGCCCAGGCAAGAGGGTGAGACTCTGTCTCAAAAAAAAAAAAAAAAAAAAAAAAAAAAAAGTAACAAAGTCAAATCATGAAATTTTGTGGGAGTTCACTCAGATGCTGCTATTTTAAATTTTTTTTGTTGTTTGGTAATTTGACAGGAACCCCTTGGTCAAATTGTATCTGTCTCTCTTTATCCCATTTTATCATTAGAAAATGTTTCGATGAAAGATCCTCCGGACTTATTGGACAGGCAGAAATGCCTAAATGCCTTGGCGTCTCTTCGACATGCCAAATGGTTTCAGGTTGGCTCTTTGTTGTTATCTTATTGTTATTATAGCCTTGCATAAGTGTCATTTGGAGCACCTGCCACTTATTGGTTTCTGTGTACTATGTAAAATGAGGGTGCTTTCTGTCTCATAGAGTTGTTCTTGGGTAAATGAGTTAATTTAGGTAAATTTCCTAGGATAGCTTCTACTGTATTTAATGATGTTTTATAATCATGTAATTTTTTTGGTTTAGTATTCTGAATTTCAAATGGTTGCTTATAATATGTAAACATGGGTGAGAAAAACTGAAGTTAAGATAGGTAGTTGCCTGGAATGGGGTTACCATGGGGATACAAAAGCAATTTTAATATTATGCTCCTTTTATTTTAAAAACCTGCCTTTCTAAACCACAATTTTTCTACTTTGATAACTTAATTTTTTTTTTTTTTTTTGCTTGACAACTGATGAATGCCTTGCTAATTACTATTCACTTGAAAGAACCTGTCCATGATCAGTGTGCTTAAAATGAAGAATGAATTTCAACAGGGATGTTAGAATAATTTTGTTTGTTTTAGGCAAGGGCAAATGGATTAAAATCATGTGTAATTGTCCTCCGCATTCTGCGTGATTTGTGCAACAGAGTCCCTACATGGGCACCATTAAAAGGATGGGTAAGTACTTAAAATATGGCTAAAAGCAAATTCAGAAGCTGTAGCACAGGAAATCTTATAGAAATGAAGTGTTACTGTAAAATGGCTATCTTCTGAGTTTGGTAAGGCATATATTATCTATTTTTGCCCTGGAAAAAAGAATTAAGCATATTTTTATATGGATTTTTTTTTTTTTTTTTGAGACAGGGTCTTGCTCTGTTGTCCCTAGGCTAGAGTGTGGTAGTGCTATCTTAGCTCACTGCAGCTTCAAACTCCTTGGCTCAGCCTTCTGAGTAGCTAGGACTACAGGCATGCACCACCACACAGGGCTAATTTTTTAAATTTATGGTAGTGACAGGATCTTGCTATGTTGCTCAGGCTGGTCTTGAACTCCTGGCCTCAAGCAATCCTCCTGCCCCAAAGTGCTAGGATTACAGGTGAGAGCTACCACAGATTCTTCCTTTATGCATATAATCTGTCCCTTCTGTCTCATCATATTCATGTTACAGAACCTTAGGGTCCCCCCCCCCCCCCCCCGACAAAAGGTTTTCATTATACCTTTCAGAAGTGAGTGTCTTCCTGTACTTAACTCTGCACTGATGGTTGATCACTTAACTGTTCATCTGCTGTCCACAGAAGCCTCCTTGGCTGACCCGTTTCTCTTTCAGTATCTCCTTACATTACAGTGGAAATTACCTGATAGGCCAATATATGAATCCTGTACCTTCTGTAACTTTCTGTTTGAGTGGAGACACTTAGAGATAAATTCACGTTAGTAATTAAGGTCAGGCAAACAGTATACTTGATGCAGTTATGGACATAATCTACAACATATATTGTAAAATTGACTTAATCAGGAAATGATTATGCCTGACTGAATCAAGACTACAACTTAAGAGCCTTATGAAACAATTTAAATAAAGCTGTGAAGGGCCATTTTATAAATGAATCTAGCAATTATTACTTTGATATAGTATGAATTTTTAGTTTATTAAATATGAAGATTTGGTCCTTCGTTTATTCTGATTGTAGTAGTAAGTATTTGGGACAGGCTGTCTGAAATGAAGTCTTATTCTTATATCGAGATATTTGTGGTTTGAGTGCTTTCTAAGTTAAGTGGGAGATAGGTGGGCTAGATTTGTACATTGTCTAGTTATTAGCTATAACTAACTTATATGAAGACCACGGTCTTTGTTAAATGAATTAGATCACTATAGTTTCTTTAGTGATCTTTTCTGGGTAACTGAAAATAAAGTTTTTGTTACAAAAATGTCCTTTGAAAATATTGTCTCAAAAATGCTTAATTTAAGAACTTTGTCTTTCTGAGGCTGGACAGAAAAGGAAAAGAAAAGAGGAAAAAACCAAAAAACAAAACACAAAAAACTCTTGCCTGGGTAGAAGCTGGTAATCATGGGGAAAAAGTTAAGTGGGCTTTAAATCTTAAATTGACTTTTCACTTTTTGGCCTCCCTTGTTAGATAGAAATGTTAGTTCACGTTTAACTGGAATCCTCTTATAACATTTGGTGTGTGTACTAATTTGTAATTTAATATTTTCTAGCCACTAGAACTTATATGTGAAAAGTCTATAGGTACTTGTAATAGACCTCTGGGTGCTGGGGAGGCCTTGAGAAGAGTAATGGAGTGTTTGGCATCTGGAATACTACTTCCTGGTAAGGGTTTCTCTTAACTCTGGAGGCAGAAGAATCAGTAAAATCTCATTTTATTTTATTTTTCTAAATATATGCTAAATCTGTCCTCTGCATAGGAAAATGATGCATAGGAGTTATTTTGCTTGAATTTTAGCAACTAGAATGTTTGCGTATTGGAAAAGTGCTATGAAACTCTTTTTCGGTAATTATAATTTGTATTTTATGTGTGCTAACGTAAATAGTACTAATAAGATATTGTGTCTGCCATGAATTTGCTTTACTTTGAACTCTGAATTTCAAATTGCAGATGTTTGGTTAAAATGTATGAAGTTCATTCTGTTTGTAGTCTGGTTTTAAATTTGAAAAAATTAAATTTGTTCTTATTATCTATATGTAACCCCCTTTAAGACTTGGGATGATTCATCATGCTATTTCTGTATTCTCAGAGTAAGACCCAATTTTGATCTTAGATATACAAGTGACTTCCAGTATAAAATAAGGATATGTAAGTGCTAACATATTGAAAATGAGAGTGTTCTTTTTATTTCACTTAATTGATCAGACTTTTAACTTAGTTCCACAGTTATTTTTCTTTTTGTTCTCTCCCTTTTGTGTTAGTTTACTGAATTCTAAACTCAGTTCTAAATGATAGTTTTATGTTTTGCCTTTGCCAAAGGGGGTCCTGGTCTTCATGATCCTTGTGAGCGAGACCCAACAGATGCTCTGAGCTATATGACCATCCAGCAAAAAGAAGATATTACCCACAGTGCACAGGTAGAAGACTGAGCATATCACCATGATTCATTATGTTAACCTTATTTTCTGAACCTTATTTTCTGTTTTAACACTTTTTTCTTGCATGTTGTTAGGGACTTCTGCTGTCTTAATATCAGCATTTAATGAATGTCTTTTTAGTTAGATGTCCTAAGAGCTTTATGAATAGTTATTGAATTTGATTAAATATAATGTTTTGTTCTTCAGCATGCACTCAGACTGTCAGCTTTTGGCCAGATTTATAAAGTGCTGGAGATGGATCCCCTTCCATCTAGTAAGCCTTTTCAGAAGTATTCCTGGTCAGTTTCTGATAAAGAAGGTAAGTGTGTAAGTTTTTTTTTTTATTAGGGTTGGGGGTAGGCAGTGGTGGAGATAGACATGGGATACATCCCTTTTTATTGCTAAGGGAACTCAGTAATTGTTTATCCAAGTCATATATGAGAAAGTTTATTGCTTTTCTTCCTGACTTTCTTCTCATCTGTCCCCATTAGTGACATCACTTTGCTGTCATTTATTTTTATTAGTGACCAACTCATTTGGCTATGTTGGCCAGATCCCATTACTGCAAGGACTTAAGAGATCATACTGTGAGAATCCTTGGTGTGAGGAGAAGAGATAAACCATAAGCTAGGAGGAGACATTATCACTGCCACTAATCAGTTTGATGATCTTTCTTATGCTTGGAAATGTTATGTAACTGAGAAAGAAAGAGCAAAAATATAGAGGAAGAGAAAAACATATTGGAAAATTCAGGACCATCTTTCATTTGTACTAGCCTGTCTCAACTCAGAGTTTCAGCAGAAAGAGTATAGATTTTGGGGTCAGTATGACCTGGGTTCTAATCATAGCTCTACTACTTACTAATTTTAGGCCTTGAGCAATTAGTTCATATCTCTCAGTAAGGAAATTACCCTCTTTCTTTCTTTATTGGCTATTGCTAGGTATTTTTTTTTAATGCCTTCGTGCTTAGGATACAATGGATGCTTAAACGTGAATCCACTTACTTTTCTTCCTATGCCACAAAAAACATTTCGTTCCCCCCATCCCCTTCCTTTCCTGTTATATTAGAAGGTGGGATATTTAACACCAGATACTCTTTACCTGGGATGCAGCTCACCTCCAACAATTGAAATTATTCTACTTATAATTTTTATATGACAAATATAGTACAGTTGCCCAATCTGTTTATTTAGCAGAATGCCAGAATGCTAGGATTACAGGCATGAGCTACCACGGCCAATCCTTTCCACTTTTTGTTTTAGGAGTGAATAATTTTCCAGAGGCTACATATGACATGTGATGACATCATTGCTTTGATGACTAGTGGGCTGTTTTCTTGTATATTCTTGTGTGTAAAAAATTTTGTTTTAATTTCTAATATGCTAAATATTGATTGATATTTCCCACAAAGCAAAGCTCTTTGGGTTCTCAGTAACTTTTTAAGAGTGTAAAGTGGTTCTTAGTTTGAGAATCACTGCCTCACACTGTAAACTCCTCAGGGGAAGGAATATTCCGGATTCTACCCTTTCATTATTATAAAGTGTAGTGCTCAGTAAAATTTGTGGCATGAAAACTATTTTCTTCCAGAGCATGTTCACTCAATGGTGAAGCAATTATTGAAAGGAATTTACATATCCGTATGACATTAAGCATTGCCTGTGAATTGAATAATTGAATAAAAATTTCAAATATATGTAAATTCTTGTGTCTAGTAACAGAAAATTTTATTTCAAACACCGAGTTCATAGTCACTCTTTTAATTTTGTATTTTTTCCTTCACGTAGTCATATGACAGCAGATACACTTACTTAGGTTTTTTTTTTTTAAACTTCAAGATCTTTCTTGAAAGTATGAGAACTGCTAGTTTTCAATTGATAGCATAAAGTAGAACCAGACTGCCAGTGTTCTAGACCTGTCAGTTACTAGCTGCATGACCTGGGCAAGTTACTTTACCATTTTGTGCCTTGACTATAACATGATCTCCCTCATGCTTTCATGCTGTTTGCACTTAGCTTCCTGATGTTCACACTTAAACTTTATTCCTGTAATTCTTGGTGTTTTCAGTATGCATTCAGATGAATTTTTCCAAAACTCAGATGTCTCAATTCCTTGACTACTTCTCCCATAAATATTTTATCTTCTACATTACCTTAGTTACTCATTTTATGGATACACCCTACATCTTGTCTTTATTAATAACTGTACCCATATGCTTTCCACAGTCATGTTTTCAAGAATCCCATTTTCCAATCTCCTGTTGTCATCACCGTATTTAGTACCCTCATTCCAATTCTTGAACCTCACCGTTTATTGTGTTGGCCCTTCCTTAGTCCCCCATTCTTCTCATATTCTCTGTTCTGTCTTTACCTTGCCTGTCGTCCATCATGATCACTGCCTGCCTTCACTTCCTCCACTCTCTGTTTCTGGCAAAATTCTAACTGGTTGCATGTATCTCTCTATCTACTCTGTGCCTGTCCCAGGTTGCTGAACATGGCTGGGGAAAAAACATACAGCTGTCTTGACTGTTCTCCTTGTAAGTCTATGACACTAACCTAACAGGGATTTGTGTTGTCTGGCAATCCTCCTGTAAGTTCAGTACTTCCCTACTTTTCCTAGATAACTGTTCCACATCTTCTCATATCTCCTACTCTACCACCTTATTTTCATCTGATGACCTTGTTTGCTTCTATTTATCTTCTCAGATAAATAGGATAGGAGATAACTTCTGCATATTCTAACCACTCGGTCTACTAGCCTCACGGCATCTACTTATATGCTTTGCTTTTCCCTCCATTGCGTATGGAGAAACATACAGCCTCTTCTGTGAAGACCAACCTTTCTACTTATGCACTACATCTGCAGTCCGCAAACCCCAGGCTGTAGACCGGCACTGGTCCAGGGCCTGCTGGGAACAGAACCGCACAGCAGGAGGCTAGTGGCTGGCAAGGGAGCTAAGCCCTACTGTACCAACAACCGCTCCCCATCACTCATATCACTGCCTGAGCCCCGTCCCCCATCAGATCAGAGGTGGCATCAGACCCTCATAGGAGCGCGAACCTTAACAGTGAACTGCACATGCGAGGGATCCAGGTTGCACACTCCACATTATAATCCAGCGCCTGATAATCTGAAGTGGAGCAGAGGCAGCAATGCTGTACCCCTTCACCCCCTCTCTGTCCATGGAAAAACTCTTCCCCAAAACCAGTCCCAAGATTGGGGACCGCTGCACTACATCACATTTCCTCTTGCCTACCAATGGACATTATTCCAGCAATTATCTCTTCTCTCACCAGCATCAGTTCTACCCTGTCTGCTGAATCATTTTCATCAGCATAAAAACCTGATGTAATATCTCCCATCTGAAAGACGAAACTGAAGCAAACTCTCGCTAGATGCTATAGCTCCCCTAATGGAGTGCTGTTTCTTTGCTTGCCTTTATAAGCATTACTTTTGGAAAGAGTGGCCTTTTTCTTCTTTTTCCTTTTCCTCACTTTGTTCTCTTTGAACTTGTTCTAATCAGGCTTTCTTCCTCACCACTCTCCCCAGGTATCTCTTGTGACCTTCACATTATTGCGTTCAGTGGTCGGTTTTCAGTCCTCGTCTTAGCCAACTTTACAGCAACATTGGACACAGATGAGCACTTTTTTCTTCCATATTTAGTATAAAAAAATATATAGTTTAAAAAATCCATATAATCACCACCATGGTTAAGAAACAGAACTTTGTCAGCTCCTCAGAAGCCATTCATTTATCCATGCCTGTGACCTTCCTGCCTCATGAACTACTGACTTTTTGATAAGCATTTCCTAGATTTTCTTTTTAGCTTTTCAACCCGTGTATGCTTTCTTTCCTAAATAATTTGATTTTGCTTGGAACTTTTCTAGAAATGGAATTGAACTGAGTTTCATCTTTTGTGACTGGCTTCTTTCTGTCTATCCTTTGGGATTAATTCATGTTGCTGCATACAGCTCTGATTTGTTCATTTCAATAGTTATATGGTATCTGTTATGAATATACTATAACTTACTCATTCTACTTTTGAAGGACATTTAGGTTCTTTAGTTTTTCATGAGCACTCATGGTATTGCCATGAGCATTCTTATACATGTCCCCTGAGGTACATGTCTAGGAGTTACCGGAGACTAGTAAATGACCTAGTAAATTGTTATGTATACCAATTTACACCCCCACCAGCAGTGCAGGAAAGTTCTTGTTGCTGTGTATCCTCAACGGCATTTGGTATTGCTGCTTTTTCTGACATGAAATACTGTTTTTCATTTGACCTCCAGGTCATCACTTTCTCTTGGTTCTTCTCTACTGCTGTCTCTTCAGTTGTCTTTGTTTGTTATTCCTCATCTTTCTGACTCCTAAATGTTAAAGTGTCCCAGGGTTCATCCCTCAGACCTTTTCTCTTTACTGACATTGACTCTTCAGGGGGTGTCATTTAGTTTGTTGTCTTCAAATACCTTTTGCATACTGAAGATTGTCCCAAATTTTTACTTCCACCCCAGACTACCAGCCCCTGAACTCAGATGCAAATATCAAAATACCTCCTCAGTATGTCCACATGGATGTCTAATAGGCATCTCAAACTTAAGATGTCTAAATCCAAACTCCTGTCCTCACTCTGCTTCTACTCTTTTCTTTCTGTAATTATCCCTATCCCAGTTATTAGAAACTGTACGTGCTCAGGCCAGAAATCCTTCCAGTTGGCCTTGCATCCTCTCTTTCATTTACCTATATCCAAACCATCAGTAAATGTTGTCTGTTTACTTTTACAGTATGTGTAAAATTCAGCTGTTTCTTTAACTTCTTCACTGCTAGCATTCTTGCTTCAGCTACCATCATCTCTTACCTGGTTGCAGTCACCTTCTACTTGGCCTTTCTGCTTCTGTCCTTGTCTCTGAGTCTGTTCTCAATAAAGAAGCAATTCTTTTTCTCCTCTTAATTTTTATCTTAAAATACTTAGAGATTCACAGGTAGTTTCAAAGATGGTATGGAGAGGTCTTGTGTACCCTGCACCCAGTTTCTCCTGATGACTGCCTTTTATGTAACTATAGTACAATATCAAAACCAGGAAATTGGCAGTGATACAATGTGTGTATAAACTTTATACCATTTTATCATGCGTAGATTTCTGCAAACACTACTGCAATCAAGATACAGAACTATTCTATCACCACAAAGATCCTGCTCATGCTATTCTTTTATACCCACTTCTCTTCCCCTCAACTATCCCATAGCCCTGAAACCACTAAGTTTTCTCCTCTGTTATTTAATTATTTTAAGGATTTTATAGAAGTGGAATTATACAACATGTGACCTTTGGAGATTTTTTTCCCCCCACTCAACATAATGCCATTGGGGGTCCATCCAAGTTGTTACATGTGTCAATAGTTTGTTCCTTTTTTATTGTTCAGTAGTATTCCATGGTGTATGGATGATCCAGAGTTTGTTTTTCACCTATTATAGGACATTTTGTTTGTTTCCAGTCTGGGCTGTTACAAATGAAGCTACTATGAATAATCATATGTAGGTTTTTCTGAGCAATTCACAGAAACACAGTTTTTTGTTTGTTAGATTGGTCAGTAAATTTCCTATGTTGTGATGTTTTGTTAAGTTTTGGTTTCAAGGTTATGGTAGTTTCATCAAGTGAGTTAAGAAGTGTTCCTTTTTCTGTTCCTTTGAAGAGTTTGTGTAAAATTGATGTTATTTTTTCCTTAATTGTTTGGAAGAATTCATCAGTGAAGTCATTGGGCATGTAGTTTTCTTTGTGGGAAAGTTTTTAATTATGGATCTCATTTCCTGAATAGACATAGGATTGCCATTTTCTTATGACAGTTTTGATAAGTTGTGTTTTTCTAGGAATTTGTCCATTTCACTTAAATTTAAAAATATTTTGGAATAAGGTAATTTCATAAGATCCTTTTTTTATTGTCTGCAGTAATGTCCTCTTTCATACATTTTGTACCAAGTTTTATTTGCTAATTGCTCTCGCCTAAGGGTTTATCATTTTTGTTAGTTTTTTTTTTTTAAATCAACTTTTGGGTTGGGCATGGTGGCTCATGCCTGTAATCCCAGCAGTTTGGGAGACCAAAGTGGGTGGATCCCTTAAGCC
>RJWJ010046858.1:0-11192 GCA_004363605.1 Indri indri
TCAATTCCAAAGTTAAATCATACATAGACAATCAAGTATAATCAACAAATTATCCTTGAAAATATGTTCGAAAGGTGGCATTCTGGGAGATAGATATCTACATATATATATTTATATATCTGTATCAACTTTCAGTAAGTCCTCTAAAATCGGTCATTCCCCCCCAATAGCTATTATATAAATCATCTTATGAAAGAGAATAAATTCTAGAAAATCACATTGACTCTGGCAAGATGTTCATAACTAGAAAACAAGAACTTAGATTTATTTTTCATAGTCCATGCTCTGGGGTATAACTTCACTGAGTGGAATGAGAGCAGAATCTTTTGCTCTACTTAAAAATGTCTGATTTCTGATTAAGCCCAAATATTCAAATCCACCAAGTGAAATGGTTGAATGATGTGACAAACTATAATTTAAATCCCAAACCCCTCTCCAACATACACTATATTAAAACCTAAACTAATAGTTCCTAAAATTTACCCTGTAATATATACTTAATACAGTAATAATTTGTTATATATTCAAGATAAAGTAAATTTTAAGTGATCCAGTCATTGGTAAACAATGCATATAACTAAATCAGTCAACTATGTAACTTGTAATTATCAAGTCTCTATTTTAGAACTTTAAAGAGCTTAAGGGTCACTGCACTTAAAGAGATAAATATAATTTCAAATTTTGAAAAATACTAAGCAACACAGCACTTTACTTCATTTTACAAGTTCCTCATGGATGTGAAAATACTTACATGGACAAGTTGGGAGATGGAACCCCCCTATCATCAGCTAGGTTCCCAAGGTGGCTCAGCGTTGAAGTCAAACTGCTCTCTATACAGCACTTCTCCTAGGCCCTCTGGGTAGTTGTATACTTGGTCAGAAAGTTCGCCCTAAAGAAGGAAATAAAAGAAATAGTAGACAGTCCTATGTTAAAAAAAAATGTTCAGTTGACTTAAAGATGAGCTGTAGAGTAAGTGTTAGTTTTAACAGTTGTGTTTCATTAAAGTCACATTACACAATTGATGTTTTCAAAGGGCTTACCACAGTGCCAACTAATTTGTTAGAGTCAACATTTCCAAGCTGCAGTACTACAAAATTCACAGAACTTGTCATGGCCATCTTACCAAGTTATTTCTCATGTGTTTCCAGCCTTTATCTAATTTCATTTTTGCTTTTTATTTGTCCCCTAAAACTCATTTTTTTTTTTTTTGAGACAGAGTCTCACTCCGTTGCCCTGGCTAGAGTGAGTGCTGTGGCATTAGCCTAGCTCACAGCAACCTCAAACTCCTGGGCTCAAGCGATCCTCCTGCCTCAGCCTCCTGAGTAGCTGGGACTACAGGTATGCGCCACCATGCCCGGCTAATTTTTTCTATATATTTTTAGTTGTCCAGATAATTTATTTCTATTTTTTTTAGTAGAGACAGGGTCTCGCTTTTGCTCAGGCTGGTCTCGAACTCCTGAGCTCAAACAATCCGCCTGCCTTGGCCTCCCACAGTGCTAGGATTACAGGCGTGAGGCACCGTGCTCGCCCTAAAACTCAAATTTTTAAGTGGCCTAGAATGTAAAAATTTCCAAGTACCTTCACAAATCTGGTGTACATGCAAGACTTTATATGCCTAATGTTCTAGCATGACCTAACAGTGTGGATAGAACTACCCAGAACACCCTTTTACTCCTCAAATTCTTCTTTGCTTAAAGTAAAAAATACCACAATACCAAAAAGAAAAGCAAAAGATTTTATGACTTAGCTAATACATTATGCATCCGAAATAATCTTTGAGAACTACCTTATAATATTAGGCAAGTAACCTTTTAAGTTTTATCTCCTCATATCTATTTAGACCTGCTTCACTCCATCAGCACCAGGAGCAAATAAATGTCAAAGTGCTTGGCATACTACACAAAATGCTCAATAAGTGTTAGAAATGGCTACTACCCATTATAGTTTGAATGGATGGACTTATTAGCACCTCTGAGCTAAAGTGCTATACCTCTATTTCTATTTAATTCAGTGGTTCCTGGTTAATATAACCTGATAGTATTTGCTAGAAAGGGGTGATAAGAAGGAAACCAGAAAATTATGAAACTAGAAATTAATACCTAAAGCTTACCTTACCTCAGTCAGGATCAAGGCACCCCCAAGAGAGGTAAAATGTTCCTTTATCTGATAGGGGAAACTGATCACACTCTCAAGGACACTTACAGATGATGAGGAAAAAACCCAAACCAGCATGCAACATGGTTATAACCTTATGTTAGATTCCAAACAATGTATTACTCCACAACAAACATTCCAATTCTTCCCACACAAAGACAATTTTTAAAATAAATAAGAAGCGCTCATGCTAGGGACAGTTCATTCTCAATTATTGTAAGGAATACAATAATTATCCTGGGTGAAACGTTATTCATCTCTTCCCTGCTACACATCCACAGCTATTTTGCTGCTTTATGCAACCCAAGAGCAGTGATGTGAAACATTAAGGACATTAAACTTCAGACATTCAAGAATGTTCTTCAGTGAGATCTCTAAAACATTTCCATTTAACAAAAAAATAGTGGTAAGGAATGAAGGCCCCCAAATTTGAAAGGCACATTTTAATAGAAAAAATCAAAGGGGGTACATAGGGTAAGCAGGACATTTACACACAGGATAGATGAAATCTGAACAGTTAAGATAATAAAGCAGGAGGAACGAAGGTTAACAGAAACGTGGAGAAAAGGCAGTATGGAAAAAAACAAATTACTCTCATTTAAAATGGTGTGTAAACATTGCAATCAAGCTCCTTAAAAATCATTTGAAGAGAATTTCTCTAACTACACCACCTTAGAAAATAGCACAGGAAGGACCAGACTGAGTCAGTAGGCCAGGAAGACAAGCCAAAAAACCCTGTACTTTGACGGTAGCTACCCAAAAGTTAGCATCTCAAAATTATCACTATTTCTCTGAACACACCTTGCCTTTACCAATGATTTTTTAAGCTGCCCTGTGGTAAAAACCCCAAACCCCAGTCTAATCATGAGAAAACCACGAAACAAACCTAAATTGGGGTTGGGGGGTAATCTATCAGATACTCAGCCAGTACTCCTCCAGACTGTCAAAATCATGAAAAACAAGGCAAGACTGAGAAATTGCCACAGACCAAACTGAGGAAGACATGACAACTAATACAATGTGGTACCTTGGATTGGATTCCGGAACAGAAAAAGGACATTAAAGAAAACCTGTTGAAATCCACAAAGTCTGGAATTTAGTAAATAGTATCAAAATCAGTTTCTTAGTTTTGACAAACATACCATGATGCAGTAAGATGTTAATTATAAGATAAACTGGCTGAGAAGTATGCAGGAACTCCATCTTTGCAACTTTTCTGTAAAACTAAAATATTCCAAAATAAAATTTAAAAAAAAATTTCAGGCAAGGTATTCATATAATTAACTACTACTCAGCAATGCAAAGAAACAATCCACTGATAAATCCAACATGGATGAGTATCAAAAATGTGCTGAGCTAAAGAAGCCTCTTACACAAAGGAATGCATACTGTATGATTCCATTTATACGAAAGCTCTAGAACAGGCAAAACTAATCTGTTTTTTTTAAAAAAAAAAATACAAACGTGGTTGCCTCTGTCGGGAGTGGGAAACAGTATGAATGAACAAGAAAAAACTCTGGGGCCATGGCAACTTTCCACATCTTAATAGGGGTCTGGGTTACACAGATGAATTTTTGTTTTGTCTGTGGGTTTTAGTGTTATGTGAATTTTAGCCCCCCCAAATTTAAAAAACAGTAAACAGTACTGAGCTACATGTAATGACATGTACATATTAAACTTGGAGGGGTGAAACATTCTGCTGTCTCCAACTTACTTTGAAATGCATCAAAAAATAAGGCAAATACAAATAAGGAAAATGTTAACTGTAGAATCTAGGTGAAGGTACAACCACCTAGAAAATCTACACAAAACCTTGGGGGAGAAAGGCACTGATAACTTGATTTCACTTATCACCTATAATCATTTATTTAGTATTCTATCTTTCCTACTTAATGTAAAAACTCCTCAGGGCTTATTTGTCTACGCTCTCATATATGTAAAAGAAACTAAAGAATTATTAGGGCTTTTCCAGACAATCATTAGCCATATTTCTGCCAGGCTAGTCCACATCAATCTTTGCTGAGCACACAGCAATTCTCTCTCCTTTGAGTCTTCAGATTTCCACCTAAGCTGGGGATTCACGGTGGAAACACGACGGGACACAGAACTTTAACGTATCCAAGATGCCACCACAAAATCCAGGTAAATGTGCTGAAACATCATGGGGCTGTAAACTCTGTCCCTGACCGTTTCAGGTTTCTGAACCAGCAGCTTAGTATGAGAAACACACATCCAGGATATACATGATGTAAGGGGTTAGAACACGTCACCATCATTAACTGCTGGCAACCACGATAGTACTCGATAAGCCACCCCAGCCTGCCATTCTCCCTCTTTTTGCCCAGGAACCGTGGCGTGGACGGGAAAACGAAGCCATAGTGACTAATCCTTAGGCTCCAGGAGGTGACTGGGGTGAGTGAAGGCGACTTGGCCCAATCAGGAGCGCCGCAGGGGCGGAGCAGCAGCTCCGAGGCTTCCAGAAAGGGGCCAAAGGCCTCACGCTCGCTACCTGACACCGGGGCTTCCCCGTCGCCAGGCCCCGAGTGGCGTCAACTTTCCTCCACCAGAGGGGAATCGCGCTCCCCGAACCCCCCTCCCCCAAGAATCCGACTTCCTCCGCAGCTGTCACCAGAGGCCGACGCCGAGCCCGCCCCGCTCCATTCATAACCCAGGACCCCGGCCGTTGCAGCCCACGGCGCCGCCCGCCCACTGGGCTCCAACAGGCAAAGGCGGCGTCGCAGCGCTGGGCCGGGGCGGCGGGACCCCGGCCCCAGAGGACTGCGGCCGGCCCCCTCCCCGGAAACAGCAATGCACCACGGGAGAGGGGTGGGGGCCGCGACCCCGGTGGCGAGACCCCCGCGCGCCCCTACAAGCACACGCCCCCTCGCCCCAACCGCGGCGGCTCGGGCTCAGCCGAGCGTCCGGCGGCCGCCTGAGGGTCCCGAGGCGCAGCTCCCTGCCGCCAGTGGCGCCGACAGCCGCCACACACGCCGCCGTCCGCCATGTTCGAGGCGGCCGGCCCCAGGCGCAACCGGGACGCCCGAGAGCGGCGAGGCCCAGCCGGAGACACCTGCCGCCCCCCGAGGTCGGCCCCGTGCCCTGGCCTGGCCCCTCCCGCGCCGCCCCGCGCCCCTCGGCTCGGTACTCACGTGAGATAACGGCCCAAAGAGTCGGGTAAAGCGTCTTCTCTTTTTCGGCGGAATTTTTAAAGAGGGATGTGGTTACCTTGAGCAGAAATACCCAAGGCGGCCTGGGCCATAGGCTGCGGGAACGACGTCGGGGGAAAAGCGCGGCACCGACACCAGCTGTGCAGCAGTGGCGGCGGCGGCCGGAGGAGAGAAATAGAACAGCGCGGGCAAAGGAAGAAAGGCGCGGGCTGGGTGGGGAGAGGATTCGGCCTCGTCACACCGCAGAGTAGCAGACCGAGAAAGGATGAGAAGAGGCAGAGAAGGCGACAGCAGGAGAAAAAAGGAAACAGTATAGCCCAGAGGAGAACCAGAGAGTGTGGGAAGGTGGTGCCGGCGACGCCAGTATTTAAAGCAAGGGGTGGGGCCCTGTGACGTCACAGCCGGCCGGGCAGCCGCGCGAGCGGGGAGGACCCCGGCTGCCGCCCTGGGAGACGGGAAGGGGCGGAAGAGGAAAGAGCAGTGAGTCGAGAGGGCGAAAGGGGAGGGGCGCCGCGCGGCCGGGTCCTGCAGGTGCCGACAGGCCGGCCGCTTCCCGCCCTCCCGCCACCCGCTGCTCCCCGGCAGGCGGAGGGCCCGCTGTGCGGACGTGGGCAGGGGAGAGGGGAGGCGGCTCGGCTGGGCTGCAGTGCGCCCCGCGCCACCGCCCAGCGGGCGCCTGCGCTCACGCGGCGGCGGGCCCCAGCGCATTGTGAGCTGCGCCCGGCTCGGCGGTGGCGGCATCTCCGAGGGCGGTCCTAGGCCAGAGGTGGCGCGACCCCTGCACTGCCTCAAGAAGGGGAAGCCTTTGGGCGCCATTGCCGAAGCTTTCCCCGTCGAGATCAGTCCGCTTTGTGAGAACTGTAGTTTGCGCCCAGGAACTGCCCTTCCCGGCTGAGGCTCCAGCCGCCGCGGGGTGCGGTGCTCCTTTATGGAAACGAGTTCCTCGTGGCCGGGAAAGATCGGCCCAGCGTTCGGGTGGTTAGAGGCTTGTGACCGCATAAAAATGTCCTCAGTACTCGTACGTTGCAATATGGAGCAGCAGGAATTTTTTAGAGGAGTGTGGCTCTTATGTCTTTATTTAAAAAGGGTTGGTGCAGTCAGTCCCAGTCCTTATTAAGGCAGGACCAGTGTTGGAGAGGGGGTTACTGATACTGCAAGCACACATTACTTTAATCCTCCAGGTCTAGTTTTCGCGATCATTTTAATTTTTCTACTCCATAACAAACTTTTTTACTAGGGGGTCTAAGATGACCTAAATAGGTTTTAGTTTATTTTTATCTTTTTTAGATGTCTTAGTACTAGTAATTAGAGACCCTGAGTCCTCTCGTGCTAACGCTTTGCAACTGAGATTAACAGCACAAATGAAATATGTATTGACATACCCCTCCAAAGTTAAGAATTTTGCGATTAAGACCCTGTTTTCCTTTTCATTCTTCCCTCTGTTTACCTTGTGAGCAGCACTGTGGTTGATTAATAAATCATCAAAAGAGAAAGGAACAGAGAGCCTTCCTACGTGGAAAGGCTGGATATCTTTCGACGCTGAAATGTAGTCTCTCAGATGAGAGAGTATTAGGTAGAAATCAGGAGTTGTGGACTTATTCCTCATTTCGTTTTTCCGTATTTTGCTCTGCTATATGTTGGTTCTTTCGTTTCTTAAAAGTTCTATTCAGAACGTTTAAAAGCACAGCAGTTTCACTAGTCCTTTGATCGCAGAAGGAAATGAGTGGGTTTCTGCTTCCAACATAGGTTCATGGTAAATGAGATTGAAAAAGTAGATTAGGGTGAGACCAAGAAAGGGTTAGAATTGAACTTTATTCTGGAACCATTTAAGCAGGAACATGATAGACTCAAAGATATGTTTTTAAAAGATTAGGCTGGCATCAGTGGATGGAATTGAAAAGAGGTAGAAAGTTTGTAAGTGAAGGAAACTCCTACAGCTGTTTTAAAAAGAGTACTAAGGAATTCAGAATGAATGGAGGGAAAAGGCATAGAAAAACTAGAGGTAATCTTGACTTCCCAGGAGAGGAGAAGGTGTCAAATGATTTTGGGATATCAAGCTTATCAACAGGGAGAAATCAGGAACAATGAACCTAGGTAGAAATATTAATAGAAGGACTCAGTTTGCAGGGAATAAGATAAGGCTGCTTTGAGCATAAAGGGTTTGAGCCGTTGATGAAATACCCAGGTAAAGATGTTCCAAAGGCCTCTGGAAATGGGATTATCTGGTGCCCTTTGGGTGTCAATTTAGGAGCCTTTTCTACACATATGATAATTAAGGAATTGTTGAGGTGTACAGGAAAAGGGATATAAGCACAGAATCTAGAGAAATGCCAGAAGGAAGAGACAGCGGCAGAGACCAAGAGAACCAGCCAAAGAAGTAGAGAGAGAGTCACAGTACAATGCCAAGCCATTCAAGGAAGAGGGTGCTTGTTCCAAGATTGAATGAGTGATCAGGGTTTTCATATTCCTCAAACAGGATGAAAGGGGGTTCTCATTTTGGCAAATGGTATATTATTGGTAAACTCTGATCTCACGTTAAGTTTGAATTTGTATCCCAAAGGCATTGGGAAAGGTTTCAATCGTGGGAATGATGTGCATTTTAGAAAAGGGGAGAAAGTGGGTGTGGGAAGAGAAAGTACTATAAGTTTGTGGCAGGGAGGCCGCTTGGGAAGCCATTGTAGTCATTCACAGAGAATGATAAGGGCCTGAAAAGAAGTTATCCATGACTTTTAACTGAGCAATTTCAGTGGAGTAGGAAGAACAGAAGGTTGCAGAGGACTTTGTGAAGAGCAGCTGAAGCGAAGTCAGTGAATGTTGACCTCTCTTCAGGTGGATGGTACTGGACTAGGGCCTAATCCAACATTATTTACACCATGAAGCAATTCAACAACTTTTATTATTAAAACAATGCGCCCATGGTGATTAGTATTTGTGTATTCATATTTAAAGAACAATGCTAGCTTTTTTTTTTTTGCCACCCCTCTGCCTAATGCTAGCTTTTAATGAATACAATAGAACCTTGAAAACTGTGCTACACTGGCGCAGACAACATAGTACCTAACGTTAATAGAGTGATAGCTATCTAATGAGAACAACATATTTAATTGTGTTTGGGTTTTGGGGTTTTGGTTATTTTGCCAAGTTGGGTTACTCATACATAAATACACAGGTAGCACCAGTCAAAATATTGCCATTAAATAAAGAGCCCTGAGAAAATGATATAATACCATTCGTACTTAGATCATCCTGGTCCATTGGTTCAAACCCATTTGATTTTGTGCCAATAGATGTAAAAGATTTGAATGAATTAGATTGTCGATAAAGGTAAGTCACCCCAAAATAATCAGTAAATCTAAAATCACCAGCCCATAATGGAAATCACATGTAGTCACAGATATAAAAGTGACAAATGTAAAGAGCCCAATGATAATTGAGAGTTAAAATCCCGGGTTAATTCTGTGGCATGTATTGGAAACTTAAGCCCCAGTGCAACAATGTTGGAGGGTGGAGCCTGATGAGAGGTGATTAGGCCATGAGGGCAGAATTAATGGATTAATGCATTAATGCCAGGAATGGGTTCCTTATAAAAGGATGAATTCAGTCTCCTTTCTCTCTTTCTCTCTCTAGCCCTCTGTTTGCCCTTCCTTCAAGGGTTGGCACAGCAATAAGGCCCTTACCAGACGCTGGCCACTCAATCTTAGACTTATCAGCTCCTAGAACTGTGAGCCAATAAATTTCTGTTCATTATAAATTACCAGTCTGTGGTATTCTGTTACAGCAGCACAAAATGGACTAAGACAATGAGAATGTTTAAAGAGAGCTTAATATGAATTTTTATTGCTAAGGTAATTTCCTAAAGTACTCCTTATTATATATAAAACCAAAATACATAGGTTTTGAATAGTTAAAACATTCACATTTTAAAACATGATATTTCAGCTGTCCAACACATCTTTTTGTAGACTGATAACCTTTCTAAAAAGCTGAATTGTTTATCAGGAATCTGATGCTATGGTTATGGACTATCAAAACCATTCTTTCTTTTAACTGAATAGATGTCACTCCTTTATTTGCTGATTTTCTGTTATTAAAATCCCTTGGAGTTGAAATTCTTTTACCTGGATTGATTTTCACCTTAGATGAGAAATCATTTAATTTAATTTTATTGTCATATTTAATCTTTTTTCACAAAATGTAGGACTAGGTCGGTAGGGTTATAGGGCATTCCAGTCTAGCAATGCCCTACATCCCAGCACTGGCCCATATCCATCACCCATACTTTTGTCCATAGGATAATTTAACCTATAGAATGGTATGCATGGCAAGCAAAGGGTGATAGAACCCAGATTATAATCCAAGTATAAGGGAAAAGAAAAAAATTTTCCTGTTTTCATTTCATTGGCTGTGTATGTCATTAGATGTGGGTCAGCATTTTGACCTCTCCTGAATGATGTGGGTGGTTTCTGCAATAAGCAAGTCATAAGCAATACACTGATGTCTTTTATTACTTCCAGAAACAACAAATTACTCATGGTTAATTTAAGAGGACTGCTTTAGAAACCTATGTAAGAGGCCAAAGCTGTAATCCAGTTTTACAAATTAAATGTAACTTAGATAATTAGAATAATCAATGGACATGACCCATGAGTTTGCTCCCTTATATCTTCAGATAATCCTTAGAAGTCAGGAAATCTTTAGAAAATTGATTTCATTTTCTTTTTTTTTGAGACAGGGTCTCACTCTGTCTTCCCAGACTGGAGTGCAGTGGCATCATCATAGCTCACTGCCACCTCAAATTCCTGGGTTAAAGCGATCCTCCTGCCCAGCCTCCCAAGCAGAGCCCTGCTAATTTTTCTATTTTTTGTAGAGATGGGGTCTCACCATGTTGCTCAAACTAGTCTCAAACTCCTGGCCTCAAGTGATCCTCTCACCTTAGCCTCCCAAAGTACTAGGATTATAGGCATGAGCCACTGTGCCCAGTTCAAGTTTATATCTCTGTATGTCAAAATAGCTGCCTGGCAGATAGCTAAAGTCTTTGGTTGAGGGATTAGAAAATAAGAGCTCTGAAATCTAATCTTGTCTGATTTGAATTGTAGTTTATATTTTTTAATAACTGAACATGGGTGGTGTCACATGAGCTGATTTTGCTTCCTAAATGCTTTTTTTGTTTGTTTTTGTTTTTGTTTTTTTAGAAACAGGGTCTTACTGTGTTGCCCAGGCTGGTCTGGAACTCCTGGCCTCAAGCCATTGTCCTGCCTTGGCCAGCCAATGTACTGGGATTACAGGCGCAAGCCACTGCACCTGGTCTAAATGATTGTTAATAACAGTGACTGCAGGCTACATTTTATTTAATGAGATGTTTTAAATTACTTTGTCATTTAATTTGAAGTTTGGCCAATTTGCTTGTAAACATATCAATTTAAATTTACTTTATCTGATTTTAACTGGAAGGAGAAAAGTTCATGCAATAAAGACAATATTAGTTATTTATCAAAATAGGGAGAAGAAACACAAATGACTTGCTTTCACAAAAATAATCTTTTTGTGTCTGACTCAAAAAGATCATTCAATCACCTATAGTATAATAGCAATTAGAAGACCTTCAGTTAGTCCTAGCCTTACTTGGCCAAGGTGGTTTAACTCTAAACCACCTCCATTTCTTTCATTAAAATATATTCCCAATTCCTTTGGAAGTACTCTTCTCTTGCCATACCCTGAGTTCTGTCAGGAGCTGTCATTTTAATCTGGGCTCCCCGGCCACAGTAATTGGA
Source organism: Indri indri (assembly GCA_004363605.1). NCBI lineage: Eukaryota > Metazoa > Chordata > Mammalia > Primates > Indriidae > Indri > Indri indri. Next base: position 11,093 of record RJWJ010046858.1, read on the forward strand.
ATAAGGGCTGACAACTTCTCAAACAGTCTTGGGGGAGCCGGGGAAGTTCAATAATGATTGACATGTGTTTGATTCAGACAGTTCTTTCCCTGGGATTTTT
>RJWJ010046859.1:0-11176 GCA_004363605.1 Indri indri
AATTACAGTGTACTATCATAAATTTAATTAGGCAGTAACTACAACTGCAGCTGTATTTCCAGATGTGGTTGCTTCATTGGAGCAAATCGACACAGCTTTTTTTTTTTTTTTCTAGTTTTAGACAATTGATCTCATAAACATTTGTTCTCTATATTTGTTAGTAAGAACCACCGGCGGCAGTTAACACAGTGTAATACCCCTTCTTAGGGCCGTATCAACTCTCCAACCCTCTGCTAAAATGTAGTCTATCAGGAAATTGTTTGCTTCTCCACTCTACAGGACTTCAAGGAAGCCCACCACGTAGATGATATCATGCTTATTTGTTTAGTGAACCCCGTAAGCAGAAAGTAACAAATACTCTAGGGCTGTGGTCCTCAATCTCCCCCACATCCCCAGCCAGCACAGCAGGAGGTGGGCGAGTGAGTGAGCTAAGCCCCGCCTGCGCCCACAGCCGCTCCCCATCTCTTGCCTCACCGCCCTAGCCCCGCCTCCCTGTCAAACCAGCAGCGGCATCAGACCCTCATAGGAGTAGGAACCCCACTGCAAAATGCAAGGGATCCAGGTTGCCCGCGCTCCCCACGAGAATCCAACACCCGATCTGAGGTGGATCTGAAGCGGCATCGCTGCCACCCATACGTGGAAAAACTGTCTTCCACGAAACTGGTCCCTGATGTCAAAGAGGTTGGGGACCGCCGAAGATACGTCAAGACATATGCATGCCTGGGCCGGAAGAATTGATCCCATAAAAATTAAGGGGTATGCCATATCTGTGAAATTTCTAGGGATGAGTGGTCTGGTGCATATTGAAATATCTCTTATCAGATGAAGAGCATTTCTGCATCCAGCACCTACTACCTCTTAGAGATGGACATCTGTATTTTGGTTATAAGTACCTGATTTGGGCATCTAACTTCAACCCATTTACCAAATAACCAAGTAAGCTGTCAGTTTTGAGTCGGGCCCAGATCAAAAGGAGCGTTCAACCTGTCCTGCCACTTGGGCAACATAATACAGCAGACTCAATAGAGCTTGAAGTGTCTACAGCAATTAGGAATCCTTGGGGAAACCTTTGGCAGGCCCTTATAAGTAAATCACAGTGCACCCTTCTTGGACTACAAAAGCTTTGCTTTCTCTTCAGAAAATTATTCTCCTTTTAAGAAACAGCTTCCTCCTTGTTACAGTGTCCTAATAGAGTTCTAACACTTAGTATTGGCCATCAAATAACCATGTGACCCTAAGTATTCAAGTTCACAGGATGTTGTCTGACTCCCCAAGCCTTATGTAGCAGTATGCCATCAAGTGGACACAATAGATGGGTTTTTCTCCAGAGGTTTTGAAGTCACAAATAAGTTGCCTGAAAAGTGGCTTAAATGCCCATGTCTCCTATTCCTGCCGCGTTGCCTCCTCTCTCTTATGTAGAGTCGTCTATGACAGCAGAATGAAAAAGAACAATCTGATGCTTTTTCACGATGGTTCTGAACACTATTCTGGCACTATCTGAAGTAGACAGATGCAGCACTACAGGTGGGGCCTTGAAGGACAATGGTAAGGAAAATTTTTCCAATGGGAAGAAATGCAAGCTGTGTACCTGATTGTTCATTTTGCCTGGAAGGAGAGATGGACAGAGGTACATATCTAGAATGAGTCATGAGCAGTGGCTAATAGTGTAGCTGGATGGTCAGCAACTTGGAAGAAATATGATTGGAAAATCAGTAACAAGGTCTGGAGAAAAGACATGTGGAAAGACATCTCTCCAAATAGACACAAAATATGAAGATATTTTTGTCCTATATAAATTCTCACTAAAGAGCAACCTCCAAAGAAGAGTATCTTAATAATTATATGCACTAGATGACCCATTCTTTTATTTCCATCACTGCCCAATTGGCTTATGAAGAGAATGATCATGGAAGCAGAGATGGAGCTTATGTATGGGCTCAGTAACATGGACTTCCATTCACCAAGGCCAATTTGGCAAGAGTCACTGCTGAGTTCCCAAACTGCCAAGAGCAAAGATCAACACTGAGCCCCTGAAATGGCACCATTCCCTGGAGGAACCAGCCAGCCACCGGTGGCAGGTTGATTACATTGGATCACTTCCACCATTGGAGGAGCATCTCTTTGTTCTCACTGGGAAAAAAAAAAAAAAAAAACACTTATGCTGGATATGGTTTTACCTTTCCCACTCTTAATGTTTCTGCTAAAACCACTATCTGGGGCTTTCAGAATGGCTTATTCACCTTTATAGTATTCCATACAACATTATTTCTGACAAAGAAACTCATTTTGTAGCATATGAAGTACAATATTGGACTCATGCTCAAAGAATTCACTGGTGTCATCATGTTCTCCTCATCCTGAAACAGCTGGCCTAATAAAATTATGGAATGGCCTTTGGAAGACTCAGTTATGGCACCAGCTGGTGAAAGCACTTTATGGGGCTAGAATAATGTTTTTCTGGGTGGAAGATAGGCTTTGAATCAGTAGTAAATATGTAGTGGTGTTTCTCCTATACACAAGATTCATGAGTCTAGGAATCACACGTAGACATGGGAATGACTCCTTTCATATTAATCCTTATGATTCACTGATAAATATTTTTTTTCCTTTTTCTAAAATTTTTGACTTTTTTGATTTAGAGGTCTTGCTTCCCAAAGGAGAAATGATTCCATAAGAGCATACAACATTGTACTGGAACCTGAGACTACTATTGGCTATTTGGGGCACCTCAAGTCACTGAAACCACAGGAAAGGGGTAGGGGGGAGTATTTCTGGTATGCAGGAGAGCCCCTAGAGTGTCATTTAGTGTCTCAATATTTCGTGGTGAAAGTTAGTGGAAAACTACAACAACCTAATAGAGGCAGGACTGTCAATGGCACAGACTCTTCGGGAATGAGGATTTGGGTTACTCCACCAAATAAGGAACCACAATTAACCAAGACACTTTCTGGAAGCCAAGAAAACATGAAATGGGTAGTAGAATAAGGAAGTTATAAATACCATCTCTGAGCCCATGAAAAGTTATGGTCCCATGACCAAACATGAGAGCACTAGTAAATAGAAACATTTATTTCTTCCTTGCTTCAAAGTAAGTATATATATTTGTGTGTGTGTGTGTGTATTTGTGTGTGTCTGTGCACGTTTCCCCTTTTCCCAATTCCCTACTATAAAAAAGTTATTAATAGTGGTTACCTGTATCTCAGGATTAAAGTGATATGATATTCAAAGGACAATCTGACTAGGTAAAAGAGGAAGGAGCAAAACCCAAACATAGATAAATCACTTTATGGGTCCTCTTTTGGGGAGAGGGTTAGCATGTTTTTACTGTACAGAGGATTGTTGATACAACGACCACCTTAGGTAAAAGAATGACTTTGTTTTTGCACATATTCCAAAGTAAATATGATTAATATAAGTGAGTATGAAAGCCACGCTGGCAAGGAGTACCCATACTGGACCAGGCTGAGTCAGTTTGGCTAAGACTAGAAACTATTAATACATTTCCCAGAATCCCCCTTCCTGTATTTTTCAGAGTGAGATTTGGCCCAAAAAGGAATTATGGTGAGATTTGTAAGGTAGAAGTGGGACAGAAGTCATCAAAATCAGATACCCAGTGATTTCCAGGCTGTGCTCACTTTTTCTTACTCCACAGCCCACTTTTCTTCCTGCCTGCAGACCCTGCTGACGCACAGTGGTGCAGGCCCACTACCAGCTGTTTACTCGCACACCCACAGAGCTAGTAGCCACACAGAGACACTAGCTCCCCACAGACCCCCTTCAGAACCTCTCCTCTGGGAATATTTGAGTGACTGGGCATGCTGGACTTCACAGATTTTCTTCAAGTTCCCACTTGTCCACCCACAACAGTGCTTCCGGAAGATTAGTGTCTCTCTGATCTGCAATTTCCCTCTTCCAGACTTTCATTTCCCAGCTCCTCCTTTATTTGTGTTAGTTCAAATTTCTGTAACTCCCTTATTTCCACATATACTGACAGGGACTCTGTTTTCCTGACTGAATTCTGACTGATAAATGTAGCATGAACTGTGGTTTTGCTGTTTGTTTGCTTCAGATAGCCCTTGAAAGAATCCAGGTAACATATACAATAATATGTTATGAAAGTGTGGCTCACCTATGAAATGAACAATCAAACAGGAAGTCTGTACCTAAGCCCACATGTTCCTCTGGTGATGGCAGCCCTTTGGGTTCCACACCCATTAACTGGATTAAATGCAATTACAATGCTCCTTGTTGAAGGATGGCCACCAGGGGGCAAAGATATCTTAATACAAAGTACCAACAGTGAGATTTATTTAGCATCCAGTATATAAGCATTGCTGTACTCAGCAGTTTATTTAAGCTTTTATCTCTATGAATCTCACAAGTTGGTTATTATTATTCTGTTTTACTGAGAAGAAACCAATGTCCAGAGAATTCAAGTAACCTGCCCAAGTCATACAGTTAATAAGTCCATGCTAGGTCTCCTCAAGTCCAAAGCAAGTGCTCCTTCCAGGAAGATACATTGGTACGTACTTTATATCCTCCTTCTATGTTCTCTTTGAGCCCTCTTCTTTTTCCTCATGCATATATATATATATTTCACATTAACCTCGACCAGTCTGAATCCCTTGTAAATCATGCACTGTGTTCTCTCTCTTCCATGTCTGCCTACTCCCAGGAGGTTATCACATAAGAAAAATTCTGATAAGCAAAACTGCATTGTGTTTTATTGACAAATAATGGTTGGGTATTTTCATTCTCATGACCTCAGAATTGAAATTCATTCATTCATTTATTTAACAAATATTTATCATGTTTCTGATTAGCTACTAAATTATTCAGTATTAATACTGAGGAAGTAATGAAAAAGTCCATCAATTATGTCTCTGATTGGTATTTTCTACCTGGTATTTTCAATGAGTATAGGCTACATTATCATACAAGGCAGCCCATTTCACTCTTGGACAGTTGTAAACTGTGAAAAAGTCATTCTTTATGTTCTTTTGAATTCTCTCTCCATAAAATTTTTATCTTCTATGCCCTCTACATTATACAGAATAAACCTAATTCATTTTTTCATGTGCTAGCTCTTAAAATGTTTACCCCTCTTCCTACCCACCCCTAATTAGTGGCTTAGGAGTTCAGGCTTCAAGCAGCATCCAGGGGCATAAATGTCAAGATTACAAAGAACTCACTGATGTATCAACATTGTCAACTAGTCGGTTGCTTTTGTACACATGGCAATAAAGCCTGTGAACAATTTGAGGTGAGATCTTTTATTTTAATCGTCTTTTTATCCCTTGTGTCTAGCACAGTGCATGGCACAAAGTAGGTGTTTAATAAACAGATGCTGAATGACTGAATTCCTAAGCTAATTCTTTCGTCCTGTCTTTTATTTAAATCTGTCAGTGGAAACCTTTTATTTGAGCACCTTTATGTGTGAGACACCCACTGTACAAAGCTGAGAATGGACAAAATAGACATGAATCCTTCCTCGGACCTTATCATCTGAAATTGCTGAAGTCAGTACAGTAACTCCACTCCAGATGATCCATACTGTTAATCTTAGGGATGGACAACACCACTGCTGAGCCTCAGTTTCCTCACACACTACTTAGTGGTTGGACAATGACCTATTCTATAAGATTATTTAAGTCCTTAAATTATTATAAAGGGTATGGAATGTATAAACCATCATGTAAATTAACTTAAGTTTTAAGATCATAAAATTATTTTTGATAATTTGAATACTGCCCCAAATGGATGTTCTTTCCAGTTCGAAAGTAATTCAGTTTCTCAGATACATGCACATCGTTATATTAACCACATAAATAATCCAGCAACTCTATGATTCTTGTTTTAAACCAGATCTCTGTTGTATAATGTAACTTACTTTAGAGCACAATATTTTACACTCGGCATCCTCTATGGGATCTAACACTTTTCAGAAAAATAGCATTCAGTAAACAGATTAATGCAATAGAAACAACTTAAGAATCACCAAGGATTTTAACCTGAATAGTATTTAGCAGATACAAGAACCCCATGAAATTGGATGCAAAACTGTGTATCTGTAGGCCATTTTGTAGAGTTCTTCAGTTTTATCAGAGTCTCAAAGAGATTTATTATATAAAATGGTTTCTTACTGAGTATACATTAATTGAATATCAACTACTTGCCAGGCATTGTACTATTTAGGTTTAGAATCTAAAACGTTTTTGTAATAAATGAATACTGACTGCGTCAAAATTTTACAAGATCTGGTTTCTCCCATCCATGCCATTAAAATTAATCCATAATCTATTAAACATGTTTACATCCTAAATCAACATCAATTATTCTGCAGTAATTTAATATGACATTTTCTGGTAAAATATGCTTTGGAAATATATTTTTAATGACTTCATAGAAAAGCCTTCATGATAATAGAACCAATAGGGCTTTAGCATATGTCTACATACTTATATATATGCATATATACACACACGCAAATACATATACATAATTAAAGAAATCCTTCTAAAAGTAATAAAAATTAAAGAAATATTTAGTGAGTCATGCTACTCAAATTGTTTAAACCATCTCTAATTTGTCAACTGTCTTTTACTACAGCTGGGTTTCCATTTATTCCTAACAATAACAATGAAGCAACTGTCCTTCAAAAAAATGATGGCATATTCTAACCTTCGCTTGGGTGAGGCAAAGACATAAAGTGTAACCATAATGTTTGTACCCTCACAATACCCTGAAATAAAAATAAAATAAAATAAAATAAAAATGATGGCATATAAAGAAAATTTCATAAACTTGTTTGTAAGCAGTTTCCTCAGGGACTTTCCACTGACTGAAATAAATAGCTTTGAAATGCTCCAGATGGAAAACAAAAAGTATTTTTAAAATCTCAAGAATACCTCTAAAATTTAATGGCAATTTTTCCCCTTTGGAAATCTTGTATCTTTCCTCAATGCATTCAGCATTATCTGTCTAGATACAGTCAATATTTATGCGAGCAGCTGTTTTAGTTTTCTGAATACAATTATTTTTACCTTTGAGAATGGCTGCCATATTCCTGTCCCAAACATATATGGATAGGGATATTTCCCCAGGTACATGGGAAAGCATGCTTAAAGATTAAAATTTTCATCCACAGTATATGTGAACTTCGCAATATGAAAATTTTAATGTAGCATGATCCAAAGTGATTATTTCAAAGAACGGTTAGCTTACACTACTAGGAAACATTGCATTTCTAATTCACGTACCCTGCAGAACTGAGTTGCAATTAGTGATAGTGACCAGAGGATGGCGACGTTTCATTTCCTAAGATTTACTTTACAGGCCTTTGTGTAAATAACGTTATCTTTAAAGAGAAATGTTATTTAATGACACTTGTTTTCATAAATGGCAGGTAAGAATGAAAACTCAGACATTCATAAAAAATAAAAACTTAAAAATTCTTAAAAGTTTCACTTATTACTAATCACTTATCTTTAAATAAAATTTGAATAACTTTTTTCTCTTCTGTAAACAAGGAACAAAACAGAAGAAAAAGTTTTAAAATAGTAATTACTTAGAATTACCTCGATTATTCAATTCTTCCTTTTGGTTAATTTTGCTTTGCGCTCACAGATACATTTTATAACAACAAACCCCACTTTTCAATAAAATAAAAACTATACTTTTAAAATAGGCATTTTTAAAATGATAAGTTAGAGAAAAAATTCATTCAAGTAAAAATATTTCCTGAAGTAGTTTTATTCAAGGCACGTATTATACAATGTTCAAATGCTTCTTTCACTTAATCATTGCTAAAGAAGTGTCTTCAGATCTAAAGTCTATTATATTGCTTCTAAAAAAATAGCATTTTTAAGTCCTGGTTATCCACTTACATACATATTGAAGTACTAATAGGTGTGTGTGTGTGTGTGTGTGTGTTGCATGATTGTAGAAATACTCTAGAAAGGGAAAATGGGCAGATACATTAGAGATTGTCCTGATTCAGTCTGGAATACAGTCTACCACCAGTTATTGCATCTTTACTGGGAAGGTAAGAAGAATCCCTAATCATCCCTGAGAAGGCATAATCCAAAGCTGGCCGAAAAGGCAAGGCAGGTACCAACCCAGGAGTTAGATAGGGTGACATAAAACCAGATAGCCCTCTTCTTGGAGAAGAATATGCCAGCCGTAATGGACTGATACCTAGTCTAGGATTTAAGCTGTAGAGACTTGAATCACCTCCATAAGAAGCAGAAGTGGTCTGAAGAGGAGAGAAAGCTGATTTATTACCTAGAGTTCCAAAACTAATTCCAGCTAAACTAAAATTTGAAGCTCTCTGAAAGGCTGTATTTTCCAGTTCTCCTGAACTTGCTAGGTTCCTGGTGACTGGCTTGTGTTCTTTCCCATTTAAAATCTGTTCAATGGCTTGGACCACATCCCCTTTGCAGAACTGTAGAATGCCTTCCAGCCGGCTGCGCCTGTAACTTGGAAAAATCTTAGTAAGGATATCTAGAGGATCTCTTGGTCTTGAGGACACTGTGGGAAGGCTGGTTCTGGTAGCAGTAAAGTCTTTGGCACACTCACTTTCATTTCCTGATTCCAGATCAGAGGATGATAAGGACCCAGGACTCTCTTCACCTCCTGATTGCTCCCCAGGGTAAGGAGAGAGGATGCTATCCTGCTTATTTGAATATTCTGAAATAGATGACTTGATGCTTTGTTTCCCAATGACACCATTAGACCTAGGAGATGATCCCAGGGAAGGTTGATGGGATTTGGAGATCAGTTCTTCTTGTCCACTCTGGCATGACTCACATTTCCTCTCTTTTGGTCCTGGAGAAGAGAGGGGAAAAAAAGAATCAAATATAGGGAAAATTTCCCAGAACATAGTACTGCTCATATAAAAATAATGCTGGAGAAAATAATTCTTTTACTCATAATAGTAATATTTATACACTCTAAGACATTTTAATAAATAACTCAAATTTAAAAGATCATTCAGAAATGCAGGTGCTAGAATAGTGGGAAAATGCTATTTCTTATGTCATTTCAGAATCACAAAGATATACAATATTTAAATGGAGTTGTATTTAGGAATTATAAGATGAGAGTCAATTGATACCCAAATGTGTTGATGTTAAGAAACATCAATATGGCCCACTGTTTGTCTTATCTTGGCAGTTTGGGATCTTCCTAAATGTCACCCAAGTTTTTGTTATCTAAGTGATATTTTTTCACAACGACACTATATAAAAAGAACTCAATAAAATGGTTAGGTTTAGATAATCTAAAAAAAGAATAATCTTAGTTTGAAATGAATATTCTATTTAATTGCTAATGCTAAATTTCAACAATTGGTTTTTTATGCTTGCATTTTAAGTTCCAATTAAGTTACCTGAATAATGTAAAAAAAAGACCAAAATTGTTCATTTCATTTCAAATTTAAACCAGTAATGACTACTGCTGTATCAATCTCAAATCATCCTAAAGCTTACATATTTTGTTTTATGTGAGAGATTATATAGACTTGGTATTTTTTCACAATCCTCCTTGAAGGATGCACTTTCTTTTACAGCCCCCAAGGAATATCAAGAAAAGATTTTAAAACAAAATTGTTTCCAAAAGAAAATTATAAACTCCACTATTAGAATCTGTATGGATCATCAAAGTATCTCAAAAACAACATATTAGGCATTTGCTTCAAATCATATTCACCCTCCAATATTTAGGGCATTTTCTAAAAATATTTTTACATGAAGATCTGGTTTTACTATCCCAACACATTGAGCATATTAATAAAACAAAAATATTTTAATACTCTTTTGCCAGGCTAACACTAGGAAAATAACAACAATGCACATATTCACTAAATAACTTTTACTTTGGTTTACATTTCCTCTTACCCTATAGATATATTTTATATATCTAGAGGTAAGGGTAAATTGTTAAGTGGGGGTATTCTGAGTATTTCTGTCTAACTTTTTTTGGACAAATACTGCCTAAAGCACTGATTTTCACCATGACTTGCAGTACTCTCATGTTCCCTCCAGTTTTCTTAAGACCCAGTCCTAACTTCTAAAGACACATCTATAGTTTATTTTAAAATCAAAGTGCGTACAATTTAGCACTTTGAGGGTCAAAATGTCACTATATCAAGTATATGTTGAAAGAAAGGATGTTGCCACTGCAAAATTACAAAGAATCTATAGTATTTTCAACTTTAAATAATACAATAAAACTTTCCTAATGAAGTGTGCCAAGCGGAGATAGATTGCCACTGGTCCTCCATTACATTTTACTTAAAAATATGATTCACTAAGTATGCCCCCTGAACATGTAAAGTATGGAAATTTCATCTCTATAACAATTTATGCATAGAATAATTTCTTGTTATATTGCACCTGTAGTACAATATATGCAATGAAATACCTATTGCATAAGGTATTAGGAATAAGGTGTCTTTAAAATATTGTGATATACCATTTGCATCCTCTCTGTCTTCTCAACTCCAATAGCTTGTTTCATTTCTTCTATTGCATTTATCATTGTATGTTATGCTTTCTGTTGTAGGTTTTGGATACATACAGTCTGTCTTATTTTTAATATAAGGTTCTTTTGTGTAGGAAAATCTTATGCACCTCTGAATCACTGTTAGTCTTTGTCTAATGAATGAGTGAAGTAAATAGACTATCTTACTACAGTTCATTGCTATTGTGTAAAAGGAGGCAGTTCAATTTAGAAAGCCATTGAAGTAGCCTTTCGAAAATTGGTTTGCTTTTTATAGAGGGTTATCTGAGACAAACAATAAAATAAAATAATTAGCCCTATAAAACAGAACACTTTAGTACCAAAAAAACCACATAAATCAATGTTTTGCAGGGAGCTGTCAGCCAGATTTTATTATTGGTATAGTTTAAGGAATCCTAAGTTTTACTTAAAACTTTTATAACAGTTTTACTTAAAACTTTACTCTTCAGCACTCCCCAATCTTTCATGAGAAACTTCTAAAGTCTATTTTATCTACTGAAATAAACTAGAATGTGTGCCAAAAGTTGGCATAGGCAAGCTAGTCTTTTTCAAAAGTACATCTGCAGTGTTAAGATCTGCAATTTTCACAATTCAAGGAAGGTTTCTATAATAATTAATAATTTACTGTATCATTATCATATAATTTCATATAGTA
>RJWJ010046860.1:0-11219 GCA_004363605.1 Indri indri
GATATACCTAACACTATGTGTCTGGATATAGAAACTATTTCAAAGTCCTTCCCATATTTTATTACTTAACAGCAGATACAGCGTAAGTCAAGCATGGAGGAAAAAAATTCAACATCTTAATAAAAGTGACCAGAACAAATTTTTAGCAGCAAAGCATTTATATCAATTTAAGTGCTGTGAATGAGTTGCATTGGGCAAGTTTGAGGTTGAAGTAGATATTACAATGTTCAAATAACAGTTGCTTTTTAAGGTCATTGCTATGTCCAACCTTGAATTATAATCATCATTACAGTGAACTGCAGGTAGATAATTCAAAGTTTAATACTTAGAATAAAAATAAAGTAAATATCAAACAGGTTATTTATATCATATTTGGATTTCCTCAATGTAATATGGTGATTTTGTTTGTTTTTGAGGTTGTTTTCAAGCTTTTTCAGCGAATAAAAATTTTTCTGTAAGTTAAAAAAATTAATAAAATTTCTGTTTCTCAAAATCCCAATTGAGCAATGACACAGTCTTCTTACTCAACATTCAAGAGATGGTTTATATAAGAAAGTCAGTTAGTTTAGCACACCTGATAGTCATAAAAATATCCACAGTATTTGTTATAGTTGTTAATAATCAAGATACTTTTTAAAAAAATTAACATGTATGTAACACAAATTTTTGTCTATGTTTATTTATTTGGAAAAATAAATTTGCAACAATCGTAAAAGCTAATATATATCATAAGGGGTGGAGAATCTTATTTTGATAAATGTATAGATTTTTACCTATGTATTTTGCCTGTTTATTGACCTTTTATAATAGCTACCAGGCATATTTGATTTGAATCTTTGAGGCTGCCTTATTATATGCACTGTTTTCTCAGGTTTTATTTTTATCACGCTACTGTGTTGATTTCTTCTTAAAGATACTTGTGGCTGTGTTTGCACAGACAAGGATGTTTCCAATGTGGCACTAAAATTGTGGTGCAAAAAATACTTTCTCCTCTAAATTCTGTGGTTCTTATATTAATATTGCTTTACATAGTTTTCCTTTTTTTTCTGTTTTCTTTTTTTTTTAATTTGAGTGATTTGTTTTCAGTGATAAAACCTAAATAGGTTTGTGATTTGTTTCAGAACTAGATTGGCCTTGGCTCATGTGACCTTTATTTAAGTTAACAGAAACCTTTCTTTCCATTGATAACTATTTCATATGATGCTGGTTATTGTTTTCTGGATTCTCACTGAAATAGTTGATACCTATTGGGTATGTAAACTTCTAAGTTGACTAGATAATCAAAAGTGTAACTCAATAAGCAGTTGAGAGTGAAATTTAACAACCTATAAGCTACCTAGGTCCCTCATTCTCTACTGCGCACAATTTGCTCTAAAAGGAATTCTGAAAATCATCAGGTCATGTAAGTCCCATTTCTCTTATCAATTTAGGAAGAGTCTGTTCCCAAACTTTCCAATCATTTTTTTTTAATGTCCTCTTTAGGACTCTATTCAATTTCATTATATTTACAACTAAGTGTCTACAGATATTTGTAATTAAAGAATAATGGCATACATACATAAGGTTAATAATTGAGAGCATTTTTTTGCCCTCGATTGGTATGTGTGCCCCTTTGAAACAAATTAGTTCTTACATAACACACTATATTTCAGCTCCTAATTATTTTCTCACCCCTAATTTTCCTATGTTAGTTAATTTTGCTACAGTAAATTTTTAGCAAAACATGCATTTTAAGTAAATTCCAAATGCTTATTATTAAGCAGTTTCCTTTAGAATGTAAACATTTAAAACCCAAACTAGATTTTCAAGATCATTTGGATTCTTTGAAACCGCTAATTTAAAATCTTCCTTTTAGGCTGGGCACAGAAGATCACGCCTGTAATCCTAGCTCTCTGGGAGGCTGAGGCAAGAGTTTGAGAGCAGTCTGAGCAAGAGGGAGACCCTGTCTCTACTAAAAATAGAAAAAATTAGCTGGGTGTGGTGGTGCACACCTGTAGTCCCAGCTACTTGGGAAGCTGAGGCAGAAGGATAACTTGAGCCTAGGAGTTTGCGGTTGCAGTGAGCTATGATGACACCAGGGCAACAGAGCAAGGCTCTGTCTCAAAAAACAAAAAGTGGTTTTGAACACACATACACTGTTGGTAGAATTGCAAACTAGTACAACCTCTATGGAAAGCAGTATGGAGATACCTCAAGGAAGTAAAAGTAGAACTACTATTTGATCCAGCAATCCCACTACTGAGTATTTACTCAAAGGAAAAAAAAAGACATTTTATAAAAAAGACACTTGTACTGAAATGTTTATAGCAGCACAATTCGCAAATATGTGGAAACAACCCAAGTGCCCATCGATACATGAGTGGATTAATAAAATGTGGTACATGTATACCATGGAGCACTACTCAGCCATGAAAAAAAAAGATGATCTAGTATCTTTTGTAACAACCTGGATGGAGCTGGAGACCATCCTTCTAAGTGAAGCATCACAAGAATGGAAAAAACAAACACCGTATGTACTCAATACTGAATTGGAACTAATCGATCAACACCTATGTGCACATACGGAGGTAAAACTCAAGGGAAATCAAGTAGGCGGGAGGGCGGAGGAGGGGATGGGTAAATTCACACTTAACAGGTATAATGCACACTAACTGGGTAAAGGGTACACTTACAACTTTGACTCAAACTGTATAACAAATTATGTAACCAAAACATATGTACCCCTGTAATATACTGAAATTAAAAAAAATAAAATCTTCCTTTTATTCACACATTTATTCAACATGTATTTGTTTAGTGTCTATTACACGGCAGGCATTCTTCTATCCCTTTCAATGGAAATTTCCTTCTGTGAGGCAAATAATATTAGTAACTATCACACCATAGTTGCTTTGTATTTGGCTCTACTTTCTTATTTTCATCTTTACAGTTTTCATATGGAACTGGTATAAAACAAATACTTATTTCCACATTTCCAGATACTGAAGACTTGTGGATAGATTTCCCAAAAATTTTTCATGGAAACTTTCATTATCCCTTTTCACGCTTATTAGTTCTTAGCAGGGAGACTTTTGGCAACAATAAACATGACTAGCCTGAGGATTTATTATATTATTTCACTTCAGTTTTATTCATTTGACAAATGTATTTCACATTTGACCATACCCATTTATTTTTGCACCACATTGGCTAGTGTAAGAAATTGGTTTGAAAGCAAAAATAACAATAAAAACAAAAATAAAAATCAGAGTAAAAGTTTATTTAAGAAAGAAAATGATCATAAAGAAAAGAAGTAAGAACTATAATATTACAGTTAGAAACATGATACTTTAACCTGTTATCAACATAGCATGCACGGATCCTGTCCTCAAAAAGGTTAATTTTTTTTTTTACAAAGAATAAATATAGCTATTTCTCTCATATAAGTACAGATGAAATTTGTGTTTCTTGGGATAATGTCAATTGCTATTAAACTAGCTACTGTCAGGCTGGTGCGGTGGCTCACGCCTGTAATTCTAGCACTCTGAGAGCCCAAGGCAGGAGGATCTCTTGAGCTCAGGAGTTCAAGAGCAGCCTGAGCAACAGTAAGACCTCATTTCTACTAAAAATAGAAAAAATTAATTGTGCGCATGCCTGTAGTCCCAGCTATTTGGAAGGCTGAGGCAGGAGGATCGCTTGAGCCCAGAGATTTGAAATTGCTGTAAGCTAGGCTGAAGCCATGGCACTCTAGCCTGGGCAACAGAGTGAGACTATGTCTCAAAAAAAAAAACAAAAACAAAAAACAAACTAGCTACTATGTTAGATCTGTAAACATTATTCGGTGGTTACTAATAACTATTTTATTTAACTGTGCCTGAAATCATTGTTTACTGTTTCATTAAACTGTTGCAGATCTTTGAAATGTCAGCAACAAGTTGTTAAAAGACATTAGATCAAAACTTTGTGTGTCTCCTCTGGTAAGAAGTAGACTTTTAAATTTAATCTATGAATATGAGTCCACTAACCATGTAAAGTGTTCTTGGTGTAATAGTAGTTAATTTCCATTATCTAGTTCTGGTTACTAGAATATTTTAAGGGTTGTAGTGTTAATATGTTTGTTTAATGAACTGTCGATATTCAGGAAGAAAATGTCAAGACCTAACAAACCACCCTCACTTTAAAAGTGAGAAAACTTAGGCAATGCAGATAAATTATTTGCCCAAATCCAAGTAACAGTAACACGATCAAAACTTGGCTTTACCTGAGTAAGGTTTATCTTAAAGAAGTCAACATCTTGTTTAATATTCAGTAATAAAGCATGTCTCTTAATATTATAGTACCATAAAGAAAATCATTAGGAAAGCAAATGTGAGTGGATATCTATTTTCGCATGACTTTGAATGGGAAGACCTGTATATTACTTGGCAATAAGGCCTATGAAACTGAAAACGAATGAAAGTATCAATCAAAAACAAGGCTATTAATATTTTTAATTTTCATAAGTGAGGAAACAGAAGAGAAATATTTTTATCTATATCCATATCTCTATCTATCTCTATCTATTTATCTACCTATCTTATAACTCCAACATGACTTTTTTTAAATTTAAGAATTATTTCATTTCCATGACCTATTTTAAGTGAAAAAAAATAAAAAAGAATTATTTTAGGAAAAATTGTTAGACTTTCTTATTCTTTTTTTTATTTCAGCATATTATGGGGGTACAAATGTTTAGGTTACGTATATTACCCTTGCCCCTCGCTCTCCCAGTCAGAGCTTCAAGTGTGTCCATCCTCCAGATGGTGCACATCACACTCAATAGGTATGTATATACCCATCCCCTCCTCCCCCCACCCATTTGCCCAATGCCGATAAATGTTATTCTTTTATGTGCACCTAGGTATTGATCAGAGAAACCAATTTGACCGTGAGTACATGTGGTGCTTATTTTTCTATTCTTGGGATACTTCACTTAGTAGAATGGGTTCCAGCTCTATACGGGAAAATATAAGAGGTGCTATATCACCATTGTTTCTTATAACTGAATAGTACTCCATGGTATACATATACCACATTTTATTAATCCACTCATGAATTGTGCTGCTATAAACATTCGAATGCAGATGTCTTTTTTATAGAATGTCTTTTGTTCTTTTGGGTAGTGAGAATGGCCTTTATGAAAAAGCCCCCAAACAATAAATGCTGGCGTGGATGTGGAGAGATAGGAACACTCATACACTGCTGGTGGGACTGCAAACTAGTGCAACCTCTGTGGAAAGCAATATGGAGATACCTTAAAGAGATACAAGTAGATCTACCATTTGATCCAGACTTTCTTATTCTTTACTTATCTCACTGACTCTCTGTTTACTCAAGTTCTTTGCAAATTTGATGTTACCAAAAGTTTTGAAGTTGTTCAAATTATACTCCTATACTTGAGTTATTTGGGCTCTATTACATGAACACACATTTTAATAAAATAACATGAATGAGTAGTGTTTCCTTTGAACCTTACAAAAATAGACACAGAATGCTAGACACAAAATAGACACAAAATACATGTCATTTTCTTTCAGATAGTGTCTGAGGAAAATGCATCAGAATTATATAACTATTTGGATTTTGTAAAGGCTAGTACAAGTAAAACTAATATGCTAGTTAATTAGTGGACAGCTGAATCAAAAATCAATTTGTTTTTCATATATGGTTTCAGTTTATATTGAAAAATATGCAAGCAAGAACATGATTAAACATAATTTTTACGCAATTTGCAACACTATATGCAGTAAAAAAAATTAAGTTTAATGTAAAAGGTTTCTACCATCCAGTGAAAAAATCATTTATTCGTGAATAAATTTAAGTTATGAAATATAAGGGACCAGTAGGAAGTAGCAGAGCTGCCAAAATGGTCAACATGCTAATTAGAGATCTGAGAGTCTTGGAAAAGAAAAATCAAACAGGAGATACGTTACTAGCAGGAGGCAGAAAGCTTGGAGAATAACATAACAAAATGGCAGATAAATCTACTGATAAAGCATCAGTGATTACTATATTTATAAATTAAAACAAAGTAATTTATACTTGTAGCTATAAATGGTAATGTGCTAAGAATTAAGAGGTAAAGTTCTCTGTGTGTGTTGGTGTGTGTAATCTATCAATTTGTGCACATTTTTCTGGCCTGGTTTTTTATGTAAAATGATAAATTTATAATCCAAGGAAGAAACTTGGTAATATGAAAATACCACAAAGCCATGGTTTTCTCTACCTAACTATATGACACTATGATAAGAATGTTGTGATTCTGGCTGGCAAGGGACAATAATGTGTGAATATCTCCACATTCTTTGTGTTGAAAAGGTTCCTTAGGTTGTTTTGAATACCAGGTGCTAGTCCATTACCAGAGCTATAATTCCCTAAAGGAGATCAGGGGCTCCTAGTTTTGAGAGTATTGTATGGCCTCCATATATGCAGTCTATTTTGGAATATTGTTATACGCAGTAACAATAGTCACTCAAACTGTGACTTACTAAAGATAAGTTCCTAAGGAGTATGGCTCACAGTGACCCCTGCATGTGCTTAAGTAGAGTCTCTTTGGAGAATACACAACCTCACCCAAATACGTTTCCTTACTGTAGGAATGGGAAAGAGACAGCTAGTGATCACAGATGTGAGTTCTACAAACTTTAAAATTAGTGCTGCAATTCATTAACACGTTTCTGTCATTGGATGAAGCTTATTATTAATGCTTTCAGAGAAGAAAACCAAAGCTATTTCACATAAGAGATATTACTTATCTTTTTGAAATGCCATTAAAATAATTTTTTTAGTTTTTTAAAATAAATTTAAACTCTACTTTTAAAAATTGCACCAATTGTAATTAAGTGTAATTATAGGGTACAGAGATTGATCTATATTTTTTAGAAGTTTAGAATTTAGATACTTAATTAAATTTGAAATCATATCTATAACATAGAATAAATATTAGGTGCTCAATAAATATTTGTTGAATAAAACAGCCACGAATAACTTCAAAGGTACAATTCATTTAGGGTGATTTTTTTTGAGACAGGGTCTTGCTCTGTCTCCCAGGCTAGAGTGCAGTGGCGTCATCATAGCTCACTGCAACCTCAAACTCTTGGGCTCCAGGCATTCTCCTGCCTCAGCCTCCCAAGTACCAGAGACTACAGGCGCCTGCCACCAGGCCCAGCTAATTTTTCTATTTTTTGTAGAGAGAGGTCTCACTATGTTGCCCAGGCTAATCGTGAACTCCTGGCCTCAAGGGATCCTCCCACTTTGGCCTCCCAAAATGCTAGGATTACAGGCATAAGCCATTGTGCCTCGCCATTTAGGGTGAATTTAAAGTATTATTAATCTTATCTTCAAAAAGAGAATCCTTCTGTCTGCTTCCAATTTTGGGCCATTAATATACTGGAGTTCTCTTTCAAACATACACTGCTTTCTTCAAGAGAGACTGCAGGCCTGGTTCTCTAATTAATATTCTGCATGAGAATTAATCGGATTTAAAACCCAGGCTACGTTTTACACAATCCCATAAACTGAAAAGCTGAAATTTCTCTTAAAGCAGATCACTATCTAACATCTTATTTCTTGATTTCTCCCATAACGTTATACATTTGCATAACACTTCATAGACTTTAGTAATTATGTCCAAAATAACCTTACTATTAAATTACATTGTTCCTGTAGGTCTATAACCAGTTCCCTCTTTAATGTCTTTAATTTTCATTTTACAAGCAATTTTTTTTCCTAAAAAGTAAACATCTAGCTATACATTAAGCAAAAGATCATTTTCAAATGTCATCCTATGAAATGCTGACTGGCTTCTCAATAGAAAATTATCTTTTCTCCTTTTACTTAGAATGTATTAGAACATTAAAATATCAATATTTACAGTTAAATATTCTTTTTTGGGGGAGGAACGTAATAGGTTTATTTTCAAGGCCAACAAACTGATAATTAATTTAATATACACAAGAAAAAATTTTAAATGTAACATATAGATAGTAAAATAAAATATTCTAAAAAAGGAAAGTGAAATGAAATGTGGTGGTAAATTACAGATACTGGGATATTTAAAGTTCCAGAAAGGTTTTATTTTGTTAAGCTGCTTAAAGCTCATTTGCAAACTTGCCAGATGTTTATATTTCTTTTTATTCCCAGAGATATTTTTCATTTAGCAATTGTAAATGGCTTCCTATTCCCTATTACAAATGTGAAAAAGTTAGACATTTTTCCATAAAATAAAATCTATTGATGAAAGAATGTGTATCTCTTCTATTCTCTTTACTGGAGGATAGCTCTATACTCACATTCTTGTATTAAAGTCATACAGTAAAATATTGTTAAAACAGATTATTTCAGTATGTGTGCTGAGTTTTAGAATCAGTTCTAGCTTTTTAAAATTTAACTGGATTTTATAAAATAGCTGTCATTTCTCACAAATGATGGAATTCTCCGATCTTCGAAAATATTTATTTTTTCCACTCTCAGTTGATTGTGCTTAACTAAAGTAATTAGAGACAATTGGAACAATGTTTGAGATCAGAGTTATTTAGAAGTGTTCTGACACAGAGAAAATTTTGAGTTACAAGCATCATTTTCATACTGTAAAGCATTAGAAATAATAGCTTCAGTTGCTTTTTATTTGAGAAATTATCATATACAAAGTTTTATTGTTCTAGTTGCAGAATTATGGAATTTGAAAGCTACAAGGACTCTTGGATCTTTTTTATACTTTTTTGTTATTTTTTCCCTCTTCCCACATGAGTCCAAAATACATACATGTATTATATATTTGCAAATATATATATATATATTTTCATTTAATGCTCACCACAATAATGGACAAACTGGACCTCAAATACCTTATCCAAGTTCACAAAGATCATATGTGTGAGAAATGGAATTCAAATTCAAATCTAGTCTACTACAAGTTTCTTTCCACTATGCCAAGATGCATTTACCTGTTAATTTTACATAGAAGTTGCAGGCAATTTAACCAAGATTACAGACAAGTGGAGAAAAGCCAAGCAAGGATTAGAAATTAGACTGTCCAATCTCTAAACACATACTCTTACCAATACCATGCTCCATGTTTAAAAATGTAATCAGCATATTATTCATCCTTTACCACTCTGTACCTTACAATTCCAGTTTAACGAGAGCTATATTATACTTTATTGGTCATTCCCTAGTTAATAGTTTTCCCTAGTTAATGACATGGTTTTATAGGCTGGAAATAGCTTATAAAACTTAGAAGAAAGAGAAAAAGAATGATGGAGCAACACTTTCTTGACAATTTCAGACCTTCTTATGCTTTTCCTATTTCACTCAAACACTTTTTTTAGGTTAAAATGCCATGAATAAATAATACTAGGACTTAATTTGGTCCAAGCTCTGAATCTCCTCTAAAGAGAAGAAAACTGAGTACAAATTAACTTTCTTTATAAAGATGTATACATACATTTAAAATTCAAATATACATATAAAATTATTGTATTCAGAAAGTGGTAATTTAATGCATGTATATATATGTCCATTATCAATTTATTGCCTCTTAGCAACAAATGTACCCCTCACTGTACGTTTTATGATAAAAAAAATTCATTTAAGAATTTCTTTCTTAAAGTTAGGACAGTATTAAGCTTTCTCAGTAAAAGATTCTGGAGGAGCATTCTAGGAAAATCTTTGCAATTTCTGGCATAGTGTAGGGGTAGGGTAGGCATTATGGGTTTGAAGACCTTGGATGTAGCCTGCCTGAAATACAGGCCCATAACAGGACCTCTATGCAACTCCAGGCTTAGCAGTAACCTGTGCTTCATTCTCCCCACAGGAAAACAATGCCTGGTGCACCTTGTGCCCTTATTAGGGCCCACTCTGTCTACATGCCTATGCTAGCGATGGCTAATCATCTGCTCTCTCTCCTGCACTTTGGAGAGTTGCCTATTATTTGCCTAGTAACTCCAAACCAGATCTGGCACAGCCAAATCAGAGAACTTCTCGGCTATCCAGTGACTGAACCATACCTTCTCCAATGAGGTTCACTGAGGTCTGAACCCCTTCCGAGTTTGATCTTCCTTTGGTGCTCTCCCTCCAAGTCAGGGTACCATAGTTTCCTTATACATTAAACTTTCCCTGTTTAACCTACCACATGATATTTATCTCCTAATTGAACCCATACCACCATAGCATATATATTTATATAGATCATAAGCTCCACAATAGCTGGAAATATGGTGTGGTCTTGCTCGGCACTTTCTTTCTTGTGTAATGCACAGACCTGTCAATAAACACTCCATAAATATTTTTGAATGAAAAACTGACAGGATTGGCTTCATATAGGCTAGATCTATGGAAACTTGCATGTTATTATTGGGTTGTTTGAAAAATTCACCTGGAGTGTAACACTTAGCATATGGATAGATTATATTCTTTAATGCTTATAAATATCAGGATTTGGACAGGTCAGGTACTTCTAGAAGCTATGGTAGATACTGTTGAATGCCTGCCAAATAGTCTATCTTCTACCTTTTTTCTTTATCGTTATAGCCTTCCCCTTACTGTGGAGCAAGAAAATGTCAGGTACTCTCTTTCCTAGCTCTCATGCATATAAAGGATGACCACAGTCATCCATCCATCTGTTTATCCATCCATCCATCCATCTAATATGTATAAAAGTGCCTATGATATGCCAGGGAATTTTTCTAGGTACCTAGAATACTTCATTAAATTCCATGCCTTCCTGGAACAGATATTCTACAGGTATTAGGGAAGAAACAATAAACACAAAACATTACCACGACATTGTTGTTCCCAATGGAATCTGAAAGGGCTTATGAGAGAGACTTTCCTCCCTAGTAGAGGCCAAGTCCTTCAAAATTCCATCTTCATGTCAATTGAATTCTATCACAGAGTGCTATTTATAGTATATGATAACCTTACTTTAATATCTACAACCATTTATCACCCTAAATCTTACACATGTTTGGAGATAAGTCTATAGAATATTAATGAAAATGTTTTTCTTATTTCATACAGGACAATATCCATTGAAAAATAAAGTGATATGAATATATGACATAGGAGAACAGCAACAATGGCTCATATATTCATTTATTCTCTTACTCTGAGTGCCTGCAATATGCTAGACACATACATTTCATCTCTGTATTTTCTTAATGGCCTTTAGTTGTGCTTTGCACATTATAAGCATATAATTG
>RJWJ010046861.1:0-11191 GCA_004363605.1 Indri indri
TCGAGTTTATGTAACTTCAACCAAGAAGTCCCTTAACAGACAGGATGGATTTTGGAGGAAGACAGGCGTTGATCACTAACATACGAAATCTAAATAAAATTAATTATTTGATCAAGGTGAAAGAGAACAAAACAATAATTAAAACAAGGACCTAGGGTATAATAACAAGAAAATAAAATTTTAAGTAAAAGTTGGTGGTGCTATTTATCTCCTTTAAAGGGAAACTCATCTGGAAATGCACATGCTGATCTCAAATAAATAAAATGTTTTGCTAATATGTTTAGTTTGATTCTGCAGACGGCTTCAGATTGAAATGTATGTTGACACCCAAAACTGATTTGTTCCATGTAAATCGCATTTAAAACTTTTTTCAGCTAAAGGTATTACCAGTAAAGCTATTAACTTGAGTATGAGCTTTCTTTAGATCTCCAAACCTGTTACATCATTGATAATATTAGATTTTTCTCTTCATGTAAATTATAAAAAACAAACAAAAAAACCCACTCTTTTTCATTTTAAAGGACTACAAACCCAATTCAAAGTACTTTTTATTATTCATCTGAACTTTTTTGAAAGAAACTTTCCTCCCTTCCTCTGCTTGCCCTTGAACCGCGTCCCAGGAGCTGTTGATTGAGTAGGCAGATTTTTCTCTAATAGTTCCTCAGTTAGACCTTTTCTATAGATTCTAAATATGCACGGCTATATTTAATGGCAAACGAACCTAGTAACATGGCAACGTTTTTTAACACTTGGCCCTGAAAATATTCTGACAGTCTTACTTCATCAAAAAGTCAAATGTTATGCCTTTTTTTCTTACTGTCTAGAATGTATATATCATAATACTATATCTCAAAGTTAACTCATGGGGCGAACTTGATTTAATT
The DNA here is from genome assembly GCA_004363605.1 of Indri indri. Taxonomy (NCBI): domain Eukaryota; kingdom Metazoa; phylum Chordata; class Mammalia; order Primates; family Indriidae; genus Indri; species Indri indri. The sequence goes on from RJWJ010046861.1 coordinate 885, forward strand.
TGTTAAATGAATACTATTACTTAATGATTAACATGACGTTTGACTATCAGCATCTGTATCATTATCCTTTTCTCTTTTTATCCTTATATGTCTGGGGAACCTAAAAACCCTTCATTTAAAAAAAAAAAACACAACATCTTATTGGTCGGCCCGCTACCCTGGGTATTTTCATCGCCTTGGGCTCACTCTCTCCTGAACAGTTGAGCTATCTATTCAGCATATGATAGCCACTTAGAAACCTGAAAAACTCGTTAGAAAAGAATTAATCTTTTATTTTTTCCCAGAGTGTCATATAAATACATACATAACATAAATACGTAATTAGTGAGACTTTTATATATATTGAAAAATTTTAGCATTTTCAGAACATTCATACTCTAATAATCTCCCTTCCAAACTATTCATTAGTGATGCCTGCAAAACCAAAAATAACATTTGGACATAATCAATTCTGTCAGCAATTGAAGTATGTAGTATTTAAATACTCTGACTTCATTCGTTTTCCCTCCAAGCAAATTATAGTTGTAAACATGTTTGGTGGGGAGAGGAGCCCTTTCAAACAAATGCTCATTATGATGTAGGGAACTGAGTAGGCATTTCAATTTAATTTTTCTTATTCCTATCCTAAAATCTTCAATAATCCCTCAATTTATGATAGAGATAGGCTGCTGAGCAGTTAGGGTGGGTCACTCAGTCCTGGCAAAGCTCAGATCTGCAGAGGAAACCTGACACTCATTGATTTATTTACCTCTCAAGACATGCCTGAGAAGTAATCATAAATTACTCTAGCCCACTGGGACACACTAAATCTGTGACTGTTACACAAATTCTACTATGTGGAATCAGGAAATAAGTGCACTTTCCGTACTTAGAGGTCCATGTAGACATTTCTAGATAGCGAATACTTCCTATTCAAGAGTCATATATATTATAAAAGTAAGAGATTTCTAACGAAAAAAATTCATATTAATAAACCTTCTACCTTCATTTTCCAAAACTAATATATGCATTATTTCAATAACTTTCATCTAAATTTCCTAATACTATCAAGTACTGGTATTCTCCATCCTAGTTTAGTTTCAACCAATGTCATGCTCCCAAAGGCTGTGCTTGTGATTTTCTCTTGCAAATAGCTTACCCTCCATTAGCTGATACTGCATTGGATGACAATCTTAATTGTTTGTGATACAGTGTCTCTTTTTCGAACAAAGTGTCATGTGGTCTGAAAGGCATGCAAGTGAGTCACAAACATGAAAACATCTTACAAACAGTTAATCATTCATCAAAGACATAATTTTCTCATGCACTATGGGAACTGGACCCATCCATTTATTATTTTTTCTTTCATTTTAGTTCTTCTTCCTTCCTTCCCTCCCTCTCTCCTTTCCTCCTACTTTCTCTCCCTCTTTCCCTCCCTTCATCTCTCTATAACTGGATGAATCACTTCATAACAAAGTCCATCAGCTTGAGCATCTTTAACTATAAAGAATAATCACCATCACCATCCACCCTATCAACACCTAAACACATACCCACATCCCAAACTATTTTAAGTTATCAGAAGACAGATCTCATTCAAGTCCACTGCTTTGTTGTTGTGTGACTTTGGGTAAATCACATACTTGAACCTTCTGAGTCTCAGTATCCTCATCTGTAAAATGGAGCTGATGACAATATTCATCTCATTTACCATTTCATAGAATTGTTAAGAAAGAATTGGAAAAAAGTATTAATATATAAAAGTGTATTTTAAAACTGTATTTATATAAATATTATAATACAAACGCATGGTAAGGTAAAAGTTACTCTGAAGTTGAAGAACTAAGAGCAGCGTTTAGGTCATATTATATTTAAAAGATATCTGATATTTCGTTTTTTATTAATAAAAGCCCAATTATTCATGACTTCATCCAACCTTATATATATTTTAAGTGTTTTTATGTGTGTATATATAATAATCAATATATTGATTAAAATAACTGTATTACATAGTAAATTAAAACATTTCATAATTTTCAGTGAGGAAAAACTTAAAAAACTTAAAAACTTAAAAGAACTCTGATAGAAATGTATCTCCAGAATTTGCTGAGTCATTATTATGGGATTATTTATTATCCTTAGTGTAAAATTGCACCAATGATATATGATTCTCCCGAAGGGGAATTCACTAATTCTCCTAATCTAGGTTTTCCTATATTCTCTCCGAATATTCGTTTGAGTACTAATGCAATTTACTAATGATTTCATTTTTAACCAGTATATTGAGTGTACTGACATTCCCGTTTAAATGATACAGAATTTTTTATTCATTCTAGTGCTATGATTGAGATTTAAAAATAAGTTCTTCGCTTCCACTTTCATTTTCTTGCTCATTGGGACCAACCTAATATTAACTTAAATAACATCCAAGATGCCTAATCCACAATTTCACTTCTCTCCTTGGGATCCTTGACTTCAGCTAACTCTACACTCAGACAATGGCAGTACCTTTATTTATTATTAGCAATTTTCCCTCCGTAACAAACCACTTAATTGCCAATCTAACACTCAGAACACTTCTACACAGCAGTAATGAAGTGCTTTGAAACAACAAAAGGCAAGGGCTTCAATTGCTGCTTTCAACAAATACAGGAAATTTTAGACGATTTCAGGGATTTGACTCACTTTACCCAAGCTAGGTGCATGTGCATGTGCATGTATACACCTGTGTACATATGTGAGTATATGTTTTGTGTCTTGCTGCTGAAGTGCACTGAAAAATATACCTCCAAGATTTTGATAGAAGTAGCACTTCCATGATCCCCTCAGAGCAAAGAGCAGGATTTGACACAGGTCAATAACTAGCCAAAGAACACTCTGCTTTATCTAATAAGTAACATTTAACGGCATCTATCTTAACTATCTGTAGATTCCTTTTTGTTGAGTTGACAAAATGTTGTTCTTGTTAAAGGCAGCCTTTGTTTCTTTATTAAAACTAATTTTTACTTTATAAGACTATATCCCATTGTTTAGCCTTCATTCCTGTGAACTTAAAAAAAGGTAAAAAAAAAAAAAAATACTTTTCACTCCAAGCATTAACTGAAAGATAACTCTGCCCATTTTTCCAGCTTTTGCTAATATGCCACTATGCTCAATATTTTTTCTTTAAGAATCAATGATCCAGTTGAGTCTTGATTTCAACTTAAGGCCATCCATTAGAGAAAGTTAAGAGCCTGAAAAGGGTCAGCCTTTTCTGTCTCTGTTAGTCTAGGTAGCTTTCGTCTCTAATGGAATCCTTTCGATAATTATTTCATACTTCTGGCAAATCTTGATGGACTCCATTCACCTCAATGCTACCTCTGCAGATCATTCAAAAGCTTCTATTAGGACATCTTAGAGAAAACTCCTTTTGCTTTATACTCAAATAAAAGAAGTAGAAAACTAAACTTCAAGAGGGGCCATGCTTTTCAGTGTAATCACAATACTTTGCCAGTCTGAACAAGAGGCATGAGCTATTTTTTCTCTTTTGAAAGCATTTTGACCAGGTGGAAGGATTTTAAACAAATACACCAGAACATGCATGCCTCCATCCCATGCAAGAACCTCAGAAAATATTTTCATACTTATTTGCATATAGGGTTTTTTCACTACTAATGTTTAGGGAATATGAATTTTATCTCTTTTCTTCAATGAAAGTGATTTTTAGTGGAAGAAAAGAAATGTCTGACCAATAACTGTAACAATATATTATGAATAACTGCTAAAATTGAGCAAAAAAATGAGATTGAAATCTGGGATATCTACGTATTTGGGGGGAATGTATTATACATCTCCTTTAAAATAGAGTTGTTTCCTAATTATATTTTGCTTAGTAACTTATGAATAATTAACTTTAATTCCTTAATCTGAAAACAGCTGGGTGGCAGGTGAAAGCTGGTCGAATATTAAGAATTCCCTGTAGGCTTTACACAGAGCAGCTAATAGTCACCTGAGAAATCAAGTGCTGAACTATTATATTAGATGATCCCACCAGCCACTTCTTTATTAGATCTTTTTTATTTATTTACTTTAATTTTTTTGTAGAGATGGGACTTGCTGTGTTGCCCAGGCTGGTCTTGAACTTCTGGCCTCAAGCAATCTTCTCAACTTGGTCTCCCAAAATGCTGGGATTACAGATGTGAGCCACTGCACGCAGCCTAAATCTACTTTTAATGGAACTCTGTGGGCCTGCTTGAAGCAGGGTAGGCTTTCTTAAACCCAGAAAGATCTATCTGCTGCAGAGAGAGGGAGCAGTTCTCTTCTGGTGCCTAGTCATCTGGAGGGAAAGGGAATCAGACAATACTTACTCAGTACCCTCCACCCCGCCACCTCCCACAAAGGATTTAAGGTGGCTCCCAAGCACATAAGTAATGTGAGAAATACAACATTTACCAGGGAAAGGTAAGGCATAGGGAAAATAAAGATTGAACAATAGTAAGGCCAAGGGTAAAATGAGCTCACAGAAATGTATAACCCAGTTGACCAGAGTCAATAGGGGTGGAGCCCCAGGCCTCAAGCTAAGGGGGAAGCATGATCATGTACAAGTTTATGATATCATAAGGTTAAGGTAAAAAAGGGAAAGCCCTTTAATAAAGTGCCTGCTGTGTAACAAATACTGTTGTACGAGTAGGTATTATTATTATCATTTTACAGATAAGCAAATAGGTTCTGAGTGGTTGAGTAACTTTTGCTCGAGGTAATATAAAATGGCTGGCAAGAGTCAGAGCTGGGATTCAAACTCGGTTGGTTCTGACACTCACTTCATTTCAAGAGGAGGGCAGGTGACAAAATGTCCTTCTGAAAACCTTGTTTTCCAGGCCTGTGTACCTTCTTATTGAACAAAAGTAGAGAAGACATTTTTCTGAGTTCTTAAAAAATTCAGCGGATGTGTTTGCAAATTAATATAAAATACAGGACAGTTCAAATAAGGTTATACCTAATCTACTATATCTCATATTTAATTATATTGTCATTTTGTTTCCTGCTTTTCCTTACTATCATTTTTTCATGTTAATTCATAGTTTCATAAATTTTTTGGTAATATCTACATGCCAATTAAATGAATATCCATATCCCATAGTATAAATAAGAAATTTGGGAATTCCTGAGGACACACAAAAGGGAATATTCTGGAGCTACTTAAAGATATTAATACTCCATTTACTAAATTTACAGATTCATAAACTCAGCTTTTTCTTAAATTTTAAAGTTTGACTTCAAATCTTATTCTGTTTATAAGTCTTTATCACTTTTAAAAGGGTTTAATAATGTAAATTAAATTTCTATAAACTTTATGCTACATTTATAAATTTACTGTATGCTATATATTAAATATAAAATTGATATTTTATATACTTCAACTGTTTAAAACATCTTCCTAAAACTTAAATAATCTTTGTCAATCTGTTACATTAAAATGTTAATTATGATGAACCTTAATTTCTCTTAAACATTCAATAATATTTATGATCTTAATAAAATTCTCTTTTACTTTTAACTCAGTATTAAATTTTAAATTATTTAATCTATTATATTTTAAACTAAAAATATAAACTAATCTGTGGGATATGTTCCAGTGGTTAATAAACTTCTAATGTTCCAAATTAACTAAATATTATATGATTCCCAAATTTATAGAAAAACACTAATTCTTTGAGTTAAATTTATGTTAGATTAAAAATTATCTCTGTATTAAATCTTAATAAAATTTAAATCAAAATCCTGGTTAAATTTAGCCTTAGTCAAGTCTAAATTTAAATTAAAAGATACTTTGCCCCTAGAACATAATTATACTATACCATATGAATGTGGCATTTCCTCCTTAAGTTTTATATTGATCAGTAATTATAATTAGGACTTGAAATTTCAAGGTATAGATATCAACTTAAAATTATATATACAGTATGTTGTAGTATACATATTGTTTTACAGGTTTCTAAAATTTTGAAATAATCATAAACTATAGGAAATTGCAAAAATAGCAGAAAGAGTCCAACATATCTTTCACCCAGCTTCCCCCAATGGTTACATTTTACGTTAATGTAGTACAGTATCAAAATCAGGAAATTGCCGTTTGTGTAATACTGTCAACTATGTTACAGGCTGTGTTCAGAATTCACAGTTTTCCTCTGTGTGTGTGTGTGTGTGTGTGTGTGTGTGTGTGTTTGTATGTGGTTCCATGCAATTTGATGCTATGTATAGATTTGTGTAACCACCACGATCAAGATAACAAAACTCTTCTCACCTCAGAGATCCCTGGTGTTATCCCCTTAATAGTCAAACTCATCCTGTTTCTTTCTTCCACCTCATCTTTAACCCCTGGCAATCATTAGTTCGCTTTCATCTCTGTAATTCTGACATTTTGTGAATGTTGTAATAGTGGAATCATGTATATGCAACCTTTTGAGATCATTTTTTTTCTTAGTTATAATTCCCTTGAGATCCAAGTTGTGTATGTCAGTAGTCCATTCCTTTATGTTGCTAAGTAGTATTCCATGATATGTATAGACCAGTTCATTTAACCATTCATCATTGAAGGATATTTGCATTGTTTCCAGTTTTTGGCTATTACAAACAAAGCTGTTGTGAACAATCATGTATAGGTTTTGGGGTAGACATAAGCTTTTATTTCTCTGGGATAAATACCTAGGAATTTGATTGCTTGGTGGTATGATAAGTGCCTATTTAATTTTTTTTATTAAGAAACTGCCAAACTATTTTTCAGAGTGACTGTGTCATTTTATATGCCCACCAGCAATATACGAGTGATTCAGTTTCTCCACATTTTTGTTAACATTTGGTACTATCACCGATTTTTATGTTACTAATAGCTATACTGATAGGTGTATAGTAATATCTCATTCTGGTTTTAATTTGAATATCTTTAAAGATGTTGAACATCTTTTCATGTGTTTATTTCCCATCCCTATCTCTTCTTTGATGAAATGTCTATTGTCCATTTTCTAATTAGATTTTTGTTTTTATAATTCTTTGTTTCTTGCTGAGTTTTAAGAACTCTTTATAATATTTTAGATTTAAGTCCTGTGTCAGTATATGGTTTGCAAGTACCTCTTCCCAGCCTGTAGTTGTCTTTCTATTCTCTCATCAGGGTCTTTTGTAGAGCAAAAATTTTAATGTGGAAGCAGCCCAAATTATTGAATCTTTTCATATAGATTTTTCTTTTAATCTCATATATAAGAACTCTTCACCACCCTGAGATCCCAAAGATTTTCTCCTACACATTTTCTAGGTTTACATTTTACATTTAAATCTATGATTTGTTATGAAATAATTTCTGTATAAAGTGTGAGATTTATGTCAAGATTTATTTTTATTTTATCTATTTATTTTATTCTTTGCCTGTGGATGTCCAATTGCTCTATCACCATATGTTGAAAAGACTATTATTTCATTGAATTGTTTTTGCGCCTTTGTAAAAAATCAGTTGGGCATTTTTGTGGGATCTATTTCTGGTTTTTCTATTCTTTCATATACCTTTTGTTCAGTTAAAAATACATCATGAACTTGTTTCCACCAACATTTTCAATATAGTTTTAACTAGTACAAAGCATGCCACTGGTTGGATATATCGTGATTTATTCAATCACTACCATTTTGAACATTTAGGTTATTTTTCAGTTTTTGCTAACATAAACTACTCTGTAATGAACATCCTTACAGCTTAATCCTTGCATGTATTAATGACAATTTCTTAAGCTTTGTAGAAGTAAACTGTCACATAAAGAGTATATACCTTTTTAGAAAATGAGCTCCTTTGGACAATGGTTAGGCTTCAACCTGTTTTCAAAATGCACTTTTAAAAACATCTGTATGTAAAATAAAACTTAGATATGAAAGGAGAATAGATGAGTAAGGTAGGCTAGCCAGAAAGGTAGTCATTGCTATTGAGGTAAGATTGCTTTTCATGTCTATTGAATGAGTTAGATCTCTCAGAGCCATCTGCTGTGGGGTAAAGGTAGACTTTTACCCACCGCCCCTCCCCCTCCCCAACATCTCGTTACGTAATTGCTTACAACCAGACACTCCACAGAGGGAGCTGGATAAATGTGCCTCAACAAGTAGATTGAGTAGTGTTCATTATCTACATTATCAATATTTTTATTCAAAGAACATTTAACTAGCCTAGTACAGGGCACTTGCCCTAAATTAATATAAGGCAGGATGTGGTAAGTCCTTTGAGAAACTCACAGAGTTAAACAGGAAAAGAAGGAAGAAAAGATGAGTCTTGACATATAGAAAAGTCTCTGGAGAATGTAGTGTCTGTGTGAGGGCTGAGCACAGGCAGACAGAATATGGGAAATGGCATTCTAGAAAGAGAAAAGGCCGTGGCAGCCAAAAGAGGAGCATGCAGCTGGGCCACTCCGTGAGTGTGCGTGTGTTGGGGAAGAGGATGGTTTGAGACAATTTTGAAAAGGCAGGCTTGAGGCAAGATCTAAAAGGAAACTGGAATGTCAACTAAAGGCAGGTAAATTTTATTCAAATGGGAAAGCTCTTGAAATTTTGACATAGGCACAGGTAACCAGAGCTGCCCTTTAGAAAGCTAATACTGGCTACAGTGTTTGAGCAGCCTTGAGTTGAAGAAAGATCACAGGCTGCAAATCTGCTGAGGAAGCTACTGCCTAAGTCTAGGGAGAAGGAATTCAGCTCTGAGCTCTGACAGAGGCAGTAGGGCAGATTGAGACTTGTGAACCTATACTCCTGGATTTGCTTATAGATCTCAAAGAAATTTTTAAGCAAAATATTTACTTGGAGGGAAAAGGCAGGGGCATCATTGCTGGAAGCATGCATTTTGGTGCACCCCTGATTTGGAGAAGCAGAGGGGAAGCTGAAGTCCATGATCAAGAATAAAGACTCTAGATCCAAAATGCCTGGGTTCTAGTCCAGGAACCTGTACTTCCAAGGTGTATCCCCCCTGGTAAGTGACCTAACCTCTCTGTGTCTTAGTATCCTCAATCATAGAATGGGGATGATAATAGTACCCATTTTATAATTTTATTGTGGGATTCAATAAATTCATACATGCCAAGTACTTAGAACAGTGCATGGCATGTGCTGTTCGCCATTACTCTTTTTTTATTATTATTTTTGAGCTGCTTCAGAAGAAGTTTGTGGTTGTATTTGCCTGACAAGTTCTTCTTGCCTGAGGTAAAAAGGAAGAAATTAAAGGAGCAGAGGAAGAGGAAATATCTGACAGCAATGTTTCTTCCATTCTTTCACCTGGGAATTATGTTAAAACACAGATACTGATTCAGTAAGTCTGCAGTGAGACCTGAGATTGTGCATTTCTAAGAAGATCCTTGCTGATGTCCGAGAATCTGACAGCTCCTTTACTGCCTTAAACACCTTTCTTGCTCTCTCCTCTCCAGGGTCACCTTGAACTCTGGATATTAGGGGGATGCAAGCCCTTGTTGTCATGTCATTGCCTTGAGGAAATTTTTCCTTTTTATGATAATAATTGTAAATGATTCTTATAGAGACCACATATACCAGGTGCTTTACGTTCTTTATCTCAAATCCCTATGACAGGCCTTGTAAGGATAAGGTGCTATGAGTCTCATTTTACTGATGAGAAAACTTTGAGAGGTAAAGTAACATGCTCAAGGTCAAAGAGCTTACAAGAGGCAAAGCTGGAACTCAAACCCAGGATGTCTGATGCCCCCACACCTGGGCTCTTCTATACAATATGCTATTTTCCAGGCAATCTGCTTTCTATAAAGACTCGAGGGCAGACAAAGGAGCAGAAGTGGGAGAGGTGGAGGGTGTGTGCCTTGCGCCAGGCCATGAAGTGACTCGGGCTCCAGACCAGCTGTTTTATGCAGACCTCTGGCAGGCCTGTAACTCCTGAGTTCCCAGGATATACAGCCAGCCACCCCCAAGACCCCCACAGAATCCTGTTCAGTCAGATCTTAGTTATTCTGAGGCAGGATATTTTTTGGTAAGGTATTTCCCCAGAGCCTTAGCTCATTTATCAGGACACCTTATAAAAAATGAGAAAGAGTTCTGATAACTAATTAAGACATACTAAGATTATAAATCTGGAAGGTGGTAAGATGGCAAAGCTGAAATACACATTACATTTCTTTTTTATCTGCTAGATCTGTGAAAAATTCTACCTATTCCTTAGATTTTAGCTTTAGGAACAACAAGCAGTTCACACATGCACTACTGTGTGGAGGACTGAGGAAGCACAGGGAATACTTCCCTCTCTGGGCCACATGATGTGGCTTTTGGGGAGATGAGGTATAGGCCTAAATGATCATATGTGGTAG
>RJWJ010046862.1:0-11189 GCA_004363605.1 Indri indri
AAAAAAAATTAAGAATGTGAGTTTATTTAGATTAAGAGTGTGTATTTAGTTTTAAACAAATCTATCTACTTACCAAACTTTTCTTAGTTTACTTTCGTTAAGTTTCCACTTACTACATCTCTTAATATCTTGATACATCTCTTAATACATAAAAATTAAGATTTTTCTTTTAGAGATTCTCTAGACCTACTTTGGAATAGTTTTTATTTCTTTTTTTTCATTTCAGATAGTATAGATAAACTCAACGACATTCTCTATAAATTTTTAATCTCTAATGTAAGAATATTCTTTGGATAAAATGTTTCTTATGTACCTTTATGAATACTTTTTTCCATGCTATTTATGTCTTGTAATTGAATGTATACTATGTTTCAAATTTCACATAAAATTATTATTTAGATGAGTTTTTTTAAGTTTTTTGAATCAAAATCAGTAAGTTAACTCTTCAATTTTCATTATATTCATGAAAACCCTTTACTTGCCCTTTTAAATTAATGTGCATTTTTAGCTTAATACTTAGAAAAAGATGAGTTCTTGGAAAATGCAGCTATTGTAGGCAAAGATTGTTAAAGGAAGGAAAAGGAAAAAGCCTGTAACTAATTATAAATTAAATATATTATAAAACTTATTTTAGACATATATATAACGTGTTTCAATGTATTTTTTTAAACTAATGAATAGTGACTAGCTATCTTTTTATCTTCATTGAGGCAGAGCAATAAAAAAATGAGTATAGGATACTTTAAGTTAGCTCTCAAGGAAATTATGTAGGTAAACAGAGGGGATGTAGCCTGACTAAAATATTTATGATTTCTGTGTTGTAGTGATAATTTCTTCCATGAGAAGAGAAAATTGAATTGCTCTTTGCTTTTATAAACTAATTTTATTTTTATAAAAATGTGATATTTTTGTAGCATAAAACAAATATATTTATGTTAACATAGTTTATTATTTCTTCAAAGAAAGTTATTTACCTTTGACTGCAGTATTTTTTCTTACTCTATGACTCCCTTTGGGAAGTTGAAAAAGGAGGCGTCTCATTCAGTTACACCATATTTTGAGGAGATGTTTTAAGCATGACATTGCTAATGTGCCAGCATTACTATTACTTCCTTGGTGATACATATTTGTGCCTTTATTTTAGGTTCTCAATAGATAATATAATAACGAATGCTTTTTTTTTTTTTTTTTTGGAATCTCTTAGCTTTAACTCTGTCAACAAAAAAGATCTGTGGAAGGCAAAAAGAACTTTACTTTCTGAGAGCAATCTGTAGATTGGGGAGACACAACCTTCAGTGCAAAAGGATAGTGCATTCCAAGGCAGGCATTGGATAGATATTATAAAGGCAAAACCCACAGGTCGGGGAGGAGAGCAGGGGAATGAGGAATGATGCTGATTAGATGATTTTTAAACCCCGAATCACCAGTCTCTCTGTTGATTCCAAGTGGGATTGGCAGCAGGTGGTCTGTTAGTGGTCAGTTGGGGAATTTCCAGCTGCAGGTTATCTCAGCACCAACAACAGGAACTGGCTTGCCTTTATTGTAGAAGGGGAGCTTCTGTGAAATTTTAACAACTTCTTTCTGAGAACACAGTATACCTGACTGCTCCTTCAGCCAGAGCCACCTCATTCTGTTTAACTTTGAGCAACTCAATTAGCCAGGAGGAGGCTATTTTGACTGTTGGCCTGGAGCACACTTTAACAACTTGTACTCATTCACAATGTCCTGAAGGAACAAATTTGACCTTTTCTGACATTAAAGTTCTTGGAAAAGAGACCAAACATACATCAATAACAGTGAAAGAGAACAATCAGTAAATCACTTCTCCTTTTAATTTCGATATGGTGAGTAAAACTCAGTTAAATATTTTACATATAAAATACAGTTCTAGGCTATCTAGATTTATTGATTAAACTGACACATAAGGAATCTATTAACTATTTTATCTGCAATTCTAATTCAACTATTTTCTACTTATTTATATTCATTTACCATAGTCACCCTATTCTTTCAATCTTCAATTATTTTTCTATTAATTTTTAATTGATGAAAGACAAATTACATATATGTGTGGCATAAAATACAATGTTTTTAAATATACAGGGAAATTATTAAATCAAGCTAATTAACATATTCATTACCTCATATATATACATATATCTCTTTTTTTGTGATGAGAATACCTTAAATCTATTATGTTAGAAATTTTTAAGTGTACTATCCGTTGTTATTAATTATAATATCATGCTGAGCAATAGATCTCCAGAAATTACTTCTATTGTGTAACTGAAACTAGGTACAATTTAACCAACATCTCCCTATTATCCCCCACCCCAATCCTCTAGTAACTACCTTTCTACTCTCTAGTTCTATGAGTTTTATTTTTTTTAAATTCCCCAATATTACTGAGATCATGCAGTATTTGTCTTTTGTGCTTAGCTTATTTCATTAAACATAACATTCTCTTCATCCATGTTGCAAATAATGGGATATCTTTCTTTTTGATAAAAAAACAACTATAAAGAGATATGATTCACATATCATGCAATTCACCATTTAAGGTGTACAATCCAATGGGTTTTTGTATGTTCACATAGTTGGGCAACTATCACTACAATTTTAGAAAATTTTTGTCCCCTAAAAAGAAACTCTATTACCATTAGTAGTCATACCCCTTTTCTCCCATTCTCTCCTCCCCAACCCCTGGCACCAATCACTTCTCTACTCTGTCTGTATATATTTGTCTACTCTGGACATTTTTAAATATATATTTTCTATTTAACTGTAGTTATATAACCTTTGACTAACAAGCACAGAAGAACAAATACTGCAGGATTTCATTCCTATTTGAAATCTAAAAAAGTTGATCTCATGGAAGTAGAGAATAGAATGATGGCTATCAGAGACTTGGGTGGCTAGGAGGGAAGGGGAATGAGGAGATGTTGGTAAAAAGATATATTATTACATTTAGATAGGAGGAATATTTTTTAAAATATCCAAGATATCCTTCTTTTTTGAGGCAGAATATTATTCCATTGTGAATATATATCACATTTTCTTTATTCATTCATCCATTGATGAACATTTACATTGATTCTGTATCTTGGCAATTGTGAATAAATATTGCAAAGAACATGGGAGTGCAGTGTCTCTTTGACACACTGATTTCATATTCTTTGGATATATACCCAGAAGTGGAGTTCATGTATCATATGGTAGTTAAATTTCTCATCCTCTTTGAAACAATACTCTCATCCATTCATCTCTCTCACTTTTTCATTCACCCTGACTCTATCTTGTGGTTCACTGTAAAATATAATCTTATAATCCAGTGTAGCTGCCTTCTGGCTTGTGACCTTTTGCTCATCATCTACCAGGCAATTTCCAGCATTTTGTCTCTGCCTCTTCTTGTAAGCCAACAGGCATCACTAGAGAACTCACAACAATGTGTTGGTTGGGATTCCAAGAATGATTTTTATTTCCTTTTTTCTACTCAAACATTGGTATTCTTGATGACTGATTTCATTATCTTTCTCCACTCTACTCCATTTCAAAAATTTTCTTTTATTACCATAATTTCACTTCAAAAACCTCTATCCCCAGCAAACATGTTGCCAAACCCAAAATATTCCCCATCTTTAAATACTATAATTACCCAGGTAGTAAAGACCCAAATCTAGAAGCTATTACTGTTGCCCTTCTTTTCTTCAATGCCATGTCAATCATCTTCTTGAAGACTATCATTTATAACTCCAAAATATATCGCAAGACTTCATTTTCTTCATATCTACTGCCAACATCCTTTTCCAGAAACACTTATTGTTTCTTAACTTTTCCCCACTTCCTCTTATCCTTTCTTAAAGCTATTCTCCATACACTACCTCAGGCGATCTTAGAAGGTAAAGATCATATTTAGGCCTTGCTTAAAATATTATAGTGTCTTATTGTACCTAGAGCAAAACTCAAATTCTCTTACCTGTCATATGAGGTTCTACATGATCTGATCTCTGCTTACTTCCTCAGGCACATGCCGTATTCTCACTTGCTGACTTATTTCCAGTCTTATTCAAATTATTTTAGTTTTATCGACATGCTGTGCCATTTTTGACTGGAAAATCTTTACTGATCTGTAGAGTGCTCACCTGAAATGACTTCCCTCACATTTTCTATTTGACTAGTTCATCTAATTCTTCAAGTCTCATTTTAAATTTCAACTGCTCAAGGAGGAATTCTCTGTCTACAATTCTAAAGCCTGATCCCCTCTCATCACTGTCTTTCTTAGCCCACTGTGTATTTTTTCAAAGCACATTATCTCTCTTTCTAGCCAAAGTATTTACCTGTTTTCTTATCTTTTAATTTGGTTTCTGTACTGGGCCAGAAATCATGTATGTTACATTTCTCAACAAACCCCCAATTGTCAGTACTGTGCCTAGTATATACAAACTCTCAAGAGTGATTTGTTTAGTGAAGGAATAAATGAAGCCCTCACTTCCATCCTATGGCATTGGTTTTCTACATGAATGGATTGATAGAAACTGTCCATTGAGAATTCATTCACATACCTCCTTTTCACTTCAAATTTCTCCATCTCCTTAAATATTTTGTACTCTCCAGTTTCAGAGAAACACTTACCTCAGCTACTTGAACAATTGATCTCATCACTGTCCAATCTCCTCAGGATTTTCCTTTTCGCTTTGTATCTTTTTTAGTTTCTCTCTTTTCCTCTAGTGGCCCCTTCTACTTAGCTTCTAAGAACATATCAAATTCATTTCTTGACTCTGTCTTCCTCTTTCTTGCCCTTCTATGTCTAATTGTCTGAAAATATAAGCTATGCTGTTTTACAACTTGCTCCATCACCTAACATGGCCTCTGCCAACAGCCCTTACCAAAATACTTCTCAGAAAAGATCAATTTATAAATTACAAACCACTTTCGTAGGATTTCTTCTTGCTAGCCTCTCTAATGCACTCAGCTTTGGGGCTCTTTGCTAGCATGAGATTCTTGTGGCAATCTTAACCCTTGATCAATTTTGCTCCATCTCTTTTGATACTTTCTCTTTTTTTACCCTGCACTTAAATGTGTGGATACATTTCTATCTTCAATTTTGTACTCTTTTTGAACTATTCTCACTCTGTCAAGCTTTACATCTACTCCAATGCTCATCTCTATATTAAATTTTTATTCATTAAATATTAAACTTTATACATGCTAATTTCTCAATAAATGTTTCTGAAATGGCATTGACTTAAAGCAGTATACCTTATCTCTATCCTTTGTCCTTTCAGATTTGAATCTGTTGTGTGGTACTGGCATGGCCATGGAAGAGATCACTATCCACCCCACAAAGTATCTACCTAATGCATTGTACTAACAGGTCATAATCAGAGTCAATGAACACTTCTTTTAAAAATCATATAGTCAGCAAGAGAATCAAAGGTATTTTCTATAAATTTTCTGTATTAGATAACCACATTTGTTACTTTTCTGCATTAATGGAGAAGACGAAATGTGAGAAACTTAGGGCCAAAAACACATGCTGAATTTCTATAGTGTAAAGGCTTTTTAAAATGTGTAACATTAGGCAACATTATTTAAAGTCAATAAATTTTTATTTGAGGAATTTCATGTGTTATGATTCCTTCCACTGGCCCTCAAGGTCACCTTTGTCACCCTAAAGCTTGAGTCAAGATTTATCTTCAAGTTAAATATTGTTAATGTAATTCTTTTCCTCATGTGTACAGATTCTTGTTTATCATTTAATTCAGTTAAGGACATAGAAGGTGTTACTTCCTGTTGAATTGGTATTCTGTTACTTAGACAAGAGATGCAGTCCACTGATTTGTCCCTTGATGAATGTGTAATGCTTAACAACCTACTGAAGTCTCAAAAAGAAATGAGTACATGGGTGTGACTGGTGGTGGTAAATTCTACACTGCGAAATATTTTTCCTCTTCTTTATTAAAAACTCAAATCAAAAAAAATATTTATCTTCAAGATAGTTTTTTTTAAAATAACTGATGCTTAATCCACAGTCCTCCTGTCAGCCAACGATTTCTTTACATGAGCTCCTTTTATCTCCACTGAAATTGTGGACATCCTGAGTTCACCAGACATCTTACATCAACTGAAATAAAGATACTGATAGAATTGTTGAAATCAAATATTATGTATAATATTTAGTTCATGATCACAAATGTGAATAAAATATTTATATGTAAAATATATTTTATGAAATATATAGCAGCCCTAATAAATTTTAGCATGGTGAAAGATTATTTTACTAAATTTGTCTAGTTTTATATGTTTTGTGGTATTGAGGAATGATGGTTCAGAAAAAATAACATAGGACTTGGTGCACATTAGCTGCTTTTATTTAACTATAATAATTTGATTTGTGTAAAATTGCCTTATATCCAAGATAATGTAGATCTAAAAATCACAGGCAGAGTCTGTTTAAAAAAAATCTCATGACTTAAACATCCAAATCAGGATTTTTTATTAGTTTTGCATTAGAGTCCTTAAAGTTTTAAAATGCCAAATATTCCATTTTTATTAGGAAGTATGTGTATTTAAGAGAATTAATAAACATTAGAAAATATATTACCAAAATCTGAAACTGTAAAGTAAGATTCCCTTTAGCAGTCTCTATCAAGAGTTGAAAGCAGAGTTTCTCAACCCTGACTGCATATTATTACTCCCTGGGGAGACTTAAAAAGTATCATTGCTGAGGACCCAGTCCCAGAGATTATCATTGAATTGGCCTGGATGGCACCTCTGAAATCACAATTTTGAAAAGCTCCCTAGGAGACTCTAATGTTCAGTCAGAGATGAGAACCACTGATAGAAATTAACAGTATGCGTTATTTGTCACTATTAGCAAATATATAAATTGATTTTATGTTATTCTTTAAAAATATGCAGAAACAAGGTATGAGACAGGAACTTAAGTATACCCTATCATATCCCTGCTTCTGTTTGATTACTAGCAATGACAAGAAATTCAGTGTCTAGAATTTAGAAGTCAATCAAATAAGTAGCGATTGAACTGTGAATTGAACCATCTGCTGATGCTAATGCATCATTTCTTTGTAATATTCTTCAACAATGTTTTTAAATGTAGACATCCTTGACGACTGTATAATCAGTGTATCACCATCTGTGTTTTCTATATTTGTGTGTCTAAAACTAAATTAACTTTTACATATATGTTCTATTTTTTTTTTCTGGGATTCTCAAATGCCTGTATTTGTTTCTCCTTTATCAATATACTCATTTTTATTATAGCTACTCATCTCTCATTTTCTCTTCATCACTATATAGATAACTTTATGCTAAAGAAAGAGGAAAAGCATTCATGCTAAACTAACAGAAATAATAAGGATATATTTGGACATGAACTAAAACCAAAGTAATATCAGTAAAACACTGATTTTGTTTTTAATTCTCATTGTGTGTGCTTTTAATCATGGGCATTTTGGAAGAAAGCAAGCCAAAAGCAGGTGGAACCTCTCCCTTTTCCATGTTGTGAGAATACAAAAATTTAGGAAAAGTGCTTTTTATATTCTCTCATTCAACAACAATCAACATAGAAGACTTCTGTGACCTCTGCTCACCACAAAGTGTGTAGGTATTTCTCTCCACTAACACTAAATCAATAAGTTCTGCAGTGGATACCAACTGCGTGTCCTCTAATTCAATTTAATTCTGACACTACCTGGAGATTGTCTCAGATCCCACAGATTGATGGCTCAGTCCCACAAGAATGTCTCCCACTTTGATACTCATTGTAAGCCCCAGGTTCTTTCACTTGTGATTCAGACCAACTGGTCCTAAATCAGGGTTCCCCCAATCCTCTTCTCAGATTCAATTAATTTGCTAGAACAGCTCACGAACTCAGGGAAACACTTTTCTTACATTTACCAGTTTATTATAAAGGATATTAGAAAGGATATAGAGGAAGAGATCTGTTAGGGCAAGGCCTGTGGGAAGGGGCACAGAGTTTCCACGTCCTGGGTACATTGGTCTTTAGGACCTTCCATGTGTTCAGCTATCCAGAAGCATTCTGAATCTAGTCCTTTTGGATTTTTATGGAAGCTTCATTGCATAGCCATGATCGATGTAATCACTGGTGATCTACTTAACCTTCAGCCCCTCTCCCTTCCCTAGAATTTAGGGGATGGGTCTGAAAATCTCAACCCTCTAATCCTGCTGTAGTCCTTCTGGTGACCAGCCCCCATCCTACCTAGTGGGTAACTTCCAGTTACCAATCAACTCATTAGCATACAAAACAATATCACTTTGGAATTCTAAAAATTTTAGGAGTTTTATCCCAGGAAACAGGGTTGAAGACCAAATATATGTTTCACAATATCACACATGTCCACCCATCTGAGCCTCCACATTTAGCAGATTATAATGACCCAGTGAAAAGAATATACCCTTCCATATTAAAGAAGCAGAAACTTGGTCAGATGAAAAAGCCATAAATGTGCCTATGCTATAGATTCAAGAATGATCTTGTATTTTATTTTTTTTTTCCTGTGTGACAAATTATTGTAATCTTGTTAGTGTATAATAGCACACATTTGTTATCTCATATTTCCCACAGGTTAAGAGTCTTAGCACAGCTTAACTACATCCTCCGGTTATGGTCTCTTAAGGCTGAGATCATGGTGTTGGCAAGACAGTTCACATTTGGAGACTTGATTGGAAAAGAATCCGTTTCCAAGCTCGTCGACGTTGTTGATAGAATTTATTTACTTGCAGTTATATGAGCAACATGATCAAGTTCTGGCAGTGTGGGATCTGGCCTGTGGGCCTGTCCCTGAGTCCCTGAAGATCAATCCCTGACTGTGCCAGGAAGAAGTGTGCTCAAATAGGCTTGATGTCCCTCTGCTTTGGGGTGTGCCCTGTTCTGATGCAGCATGCAGGTGAGCAGCACTGGGGATGGCCAGTGAGCAAGGAGCTCACAGTTCGAGCACTCCTTATCCCACTGCAGGTCTTTAAGAGGAGAGGTTTGAGCCCCATTCTCTGTGGAAGCCTCAGTGTGGTGGAGGCACCAACAGAAGGGAATCACCCACTCCTGAGAGCCCCGATTCAATTGTCTCAGCAAATGCAGGTGGGGGAAGGAGACAGAAGGAAAAGACTCTAAATGGAGGACAGCTAGCACTCTGGTTGTCTCTGTCCCTCTCTCTGGAAGGCAGCCCGCCCAGAATATCCAAGCTCTGAGGTCACGCAGATCCCCTGGACCCACCTGCCCCTATGGCTCCCACACTCTGGGCCAGAGTTGGGAAATGTTTGTGTGGGAACGAGCAAGATGAAAACTGAGGGGCTGAAGGTGCCTGGGGAGGACAAAGGTGCACAGTGGATGGAGAAGCAATATGGCACCTGCCATTTTGACTCTGGTCTGTGTTGATGGGAAATGCCTCTAAGGGTGCTGGCAGCCTGCTGCTTTGTCCTCAAGAAGCTCTCAGTTCCCCAGAGGCAGCAGCTTTTGGGCTTGTGAGTGTAGAAAGGCTCTCTAGCCACTGGGGATCATGCTGAGTACCAGAGATGTGAGGAAAGGAGGAACCCCCCTCCCCCCCCTACCCTTTTTGCTGGTCTCTAAACCTCTCTGGAGTCGATCTCTGCCAATATCTTGCTCCTTCTTGTTCTGTTCCACAACTACTTCCTGTGGAATCTCTAGTAGGTTCTGGTACTTTTCCCTTGGAATGACACCCAATCTAGGCTTTTTCTTTACTTTTCTTTTCTTTTTCATCTAAAACTTTTCCTTCTTTCTGAAATGATCTGGCAGATGATGTCTCTGGTCAGTCATCTTGTCTTCCCTGTCTGAGAAGACATTTTATAGACTTAATTTTATTCTCACAGTTTAGATACTTTGGAGAAGCTCAAGAGAAGAGTACCTTTTTGTTTTCAACACACTGCTCCTGCCGCCTGTCAAGGTCATCTTCCTCTAGTACACTTGTAAGACAACTAGATGTGATGTATATTTGTACCAATGTTGCTCTCATACTTTTCATACTTCTCTTTAGAAATCCAGTGCCTCTCTTATTCCTCATGACATTGCATTGTTTTCCTCAGCAGAGGAATGATATAAACACTTTAATTTCCTACAAATTTTTCTCCACAATTTTAACCTAGATACAAGGTCACACATGTGCCATTTTGTGTATCTATACAGAAGTTTTGAGAATAACCAGAGGAGATTAGATGGATAGATACATACATACATACATACATACATAAAAGAAACAAAAAGTAGGCTAAATGCTAATATACTATTTACTATTCTTCTCAGAGTTCATGGTAGGTTGCAAAGATGGGAGATTTTAAAAATTAAAATTTTTACTTGTTCCTCTCATGGGAGCATCCATATTCTATTCTTGATTCCCTCTCTGGGGTTTTCCTTTTTCTCATGATATAGCAGTTGGAAATCATTATCAGTAAAGTTAGGATTCAGAAAGATATCATCCTAAAAGGATGAAGCATATTTTAGAATTCAAAAATGGGGAAATTATAATATCAAAAATCATGGTAAGCAGTGAAACAAGTTAAAATATTGATAAGCACAAATTATTTTGGTGAAATGGTATGAATCAGACTAAAAAGATTAAGTGGTTTTTTTAATAACATATTCTAAAGGTAGGATTTGTTGTTACTTGAGGTTTTTCCTCAGTCTTTAAAATGGCATGGCTTACTCATTCTAAAGATCAGACACTACAAACAAACAAAAAGTAATTAATGTTCATCTGGTATGAGACATTTCATATGCTATTCAGACTGTGTGGTGATAAAAAAGAAAATAAAATGTAAATGTAATCCATATTTTTGACTACTTTAAAAAATATTTTTCTAGTTTTCATTTTCCTCTTCATGTGATACCATTTTTCACTTCAGTAAAAAAAAAGAAAAATTTCACATAATATTTACGTAAATTGGCTAGTCTCAGTGGCTCACACTTGTCCTAACACTTGGGGAGTCTGAGGCAGAGAGATTGCTTGGTGTCAGAAGTTAGAGATCAGACTGAGCAAGAGTGAGACACCTCTATAAAAAATAGAAAAAATTAGCCAGGCATGGTAGTGTGCACCTTTAATCCCATCTACTCAGGAGGCTGAGGGAGGAGGATTGCTTGAGCCCAGGAGGTTGAGGTTGCAGTCGGCTATGATTATGCCACTGCATTCTACTTGGGG
>RJWJ010046863.1:0-11182 GCA_004363605.1 Indri indri
GGACTCATCCTGATCCTCCTTCCTTCACTCTCACGTCCAATTATGCTGTCTCCTGCCCACAACTTTATACCAAGCAAGCAAGGGATCACCTTGCTTGTAATACCCTTTTCTCCTTCCGGAAGAGTTGACGACTTCCACTCATCCTTTAATTATTAATCAAGGTTCATCTATCCCAGAGATACCAATTGATGCCCCACCTGATATAGGTGCCTCCTCTTGGTCCTCCACCTGCATACACCTGTCTCTACATCTGTCATTGTGTCCTCGCATTGCCATCTTCCCCAACTGACTGCAAGCTTCTTGACAGCTGATTTTATTTTCTTTTATATCTCTAGTTCCCAGCTCTGTGCATGGCATATATTTTAATAGAAGATATTTAACAAATGTTTGTTGAATAAGATTGACATGGTTTCAAAAAATTTTAATTCACTTTTGAAAAACATAATTGCTTGATCTATACAAATGTTCTTCTTTTTTTAGAATAAGTTTCTTTTTTTTTCTAAAATGATCCTCTCCTTTCTATCCTGCACCTTCAGGGAAAGTCAGCAAAGCAAACAGCCCCAGAGCTTATGTTACAACTAGAATGCATTTTGCACTGTCCTCCGAGGTCACTGTTCCGCGGGGTCAATTCTGCGAATGAGAACAGCTGGGCCCCCTATGCCTCTGGGGGCTTCCAGGCACTGCTGACTTATACACAAAGACTTATTTATGCCAAGATATTGCCAGAGTTCCTCAGCAATTCCACCAAGACTCCAGAGTACAGGAAAATAAGAACGGGAAACGTGGCCCAAAGGGACAAGAAAGCAGTCACTAACCCCAGGCCCCCGTGTGCTCTCACGGACGTTCACCATTTCATCAGATTTGCCATCATGGGAAATCCTTTTTTAAAAAACAATCTCTTGATTAGGCTGGGGGCAAAGAGGCAAAAGGAATTATTCCATCCCCAGCGACAGCGTCTAATCAGCACTTGGATCTATCTGTGATAGACACACCAGGATGTATTTCCTTATTCATTTACTCATGCACGCAAACATTCACTGAACATCTACTGCAAGAAATGTGCCTAGTGGGGCACTACCGAGAGAGATAAAGGCCAAAAAGGAACAGTCTCCACACTCGAGAAAATTAAGAATATTATTAGGAGACATAAATTCCACTAATGCCTTACTATTCCAAGTGCGGTCCACAGATCAGCAGCAGGAGCATCACCTGGAAGTATGTTAGCAATGTCAAATTTCAATGCCCTTCCCAAGACCTCCTGAATCAGAATCTGCATTTGGGTAAGAATTCAGAAGATACACAGAAACATCAGAGACTGAGAAGCACATACATACCCCCTCCCAGAGCTCAATGCTGACTCTTTTGAGCCTGAATCAAGTTCAAAACCTCAGCGGCAAAATCTGCCCTACTGGCTCCTGATCACAATCCCATTGTTTTTTCCATCTCTGGACTCCGCATCTGGCCCTCTTCTACTTCACGGCAGGAGCAAGCTGAATTTACTTAAGATGAGAACTAAAAGTGTTACCTTCCCAATGCCTATTACTTACGTCATGTGAATCTCATATTAGACTCGCCATGGGATAAATTCTGATATTTCCATTCCTGCAATATTTTTCAGTTTTCCCAAAATGCCTACTCAGAAAAAGAAGTAACAGCTTAAGAATTCAAGTGACTAATGGGCCTGACTCAAACAGTTTACATTTTAAACACTTAACGCATACTTGCTGCACATTTTCTGTAATCAAAAGAGGGATCTCAAAATAAGACATGGCTTTATGTTATTGGAGTTTCAAGAGTTAAGGTTCAGCTGGAGAGCAAGTGCATTTGGGAAACACTACAGTAGAGCCTGGTCTTGTCCTTCTGACTCTTAACATTGAGACACACGTGCACCCACATGCACACACATATATGATCACTAGGAATTCGAAATATACACAATCGCATTTTCCATCTACATATTCGGAGTTTTTTATTTAATTGAGATCTCTTCAGGTATTTTTAGCTTGTGATCTTGGAGATCCAAGATGCATGGAGGTTCTATTTTGTTTTATTTAGGTTTGAGGTTTGTTTTTTTTTTTTATTTTTCAGAAGTTTCAGTAAATGGACAGTCACCTAAACAAGCAATTCTTAAGCTTGTTGGCCTCATAACTCCTTTACACTACTGAAGATCTACAAAATTTTTGTTTATGTGGGTTGTATGTATCTATATTTTCTGAGAACTTTTTAAAATATTCAATTACAGATTCTTTTAAAAATAATAAACCCACAGCACATTAACATAAGTGACATATTTTTATAAAAATAGCTATACTTTACCAAAAAATTTAGTGAGAAAAGTAGCATTGTTTTATTATGTATTTACAAATATCTTTAATGTCTGACTCGATAGAGAGCTGGAATCTCCAGTCAATGTGGTGGGATGTCACACATCATGCAGCCTCTGGAAAACACCACTGCATGTCTGCGAGAGTGAGGGTGGAAAAGGTAAACAACATCTCAACAGGGGTGATGAGACAGTTAAATCAGAAAAGAATCATTTTTTCAACAAATGGTGCTGCGACAACTGGATATCCACATGCAAGAGAACAAAGGTGGACCTCTGTCTCTCACCATACACTAAAATTAACTCGAAATGGATCAGAGATGGGGAGT
Organism: Indri indri; assembly: GCA_004363605.1. Lineage (NCBI taxonomy): Eukaryota > Metazoa > Chordata > Mammalia > Primates > Indriidae > Indri > Indri indri. The sequence continues at coordinate 2,653 of RJWJ010046863.1, forward strand.
GGCTGTTAATAGGTACAGATTGATTCTGGGGTGATGAAAATATTCTGGAATTAGATAGTTGTGATGGTTGCACAACCTTGTGAATATGCTCAAATTTACTGAGTTGTACACTTTTAAGTGGTGAATTTTATGGTACGTGACCTACATATCAATAAAAATGGATCAAAGTCCTAAATGTAAGAACTAAAGCTATAAAACTGCTTTAAGAAAACATAAGCGTAAGTCTTCATGACCTTTGATTCGGCACTAGTTTCTTAGCTATGACACCAAAAACACAAGCAACAAAAAATACATATAAATTGAACTTCATCAAAATTAAAATCTTTTTTGACATCACCAAGGAAGTAAAAAGACATCCCATGGAACGGAAAAAAAATATTTGCAAGTCATTTATTGTATAAGGGTTTGTACCCAGAATATATGAAGAACTTCAACTTAACAATAAAAGACAACCCAATTTAAAAATGGGCAAAGGATCTGAATAGACAGTTGTCCAAAGAAGATATACAAATAGCCCATAAGCACATGACAAGATGCTTGATGTCATTAGCCATCAGGGAAATGCAAAGCAAACCACTTCACACTCCCTTAGGATGGTTATATTCAAATTCACAATAACAAGTGTTGGAGAGAACGTGACGATATTGAAACTCTGATGCACTGCTGGTGGGAATGGAAAAGGAACAGCCACTTTGAAGAACAGTTTGGCAGTTATTCAAAAGATTAAACATAGAGTTACCATATGACCCAGTAATTCCACTTCTAGGTATATACCCCAGAGAAATGAAATGTGTCTAGAGAACAACTTTAACAGGAACGTTCATAGCAACATTATTCATAATAGCCGAGTGTAGAAACAGCCCAAATGTTCATCAACTGATGAATGGATAAACAAAATTGATATATCCATACCATGGAATACCATTTGACAAGGAAAAGGAAGGAAGTACTGATCCATGCTACGACATGGATGAACCTTGAAAACAGAGTGCTAAGTGAAAGAAGCCAGACATGGAAGGCCATATATTGTATGATTCTATTTTTATCAAATGTCTAGAAAAGACAAAACCACAGAGACAAGAAGTAGGTTAGTGGTTGCTTAGGGCTGGGAGGTTTGGAGGGAAATGGAGGTACGACCACTAAAAGGCATGGCATTCTTTTGGTGATGATGAAAATGTTCTAAAACTGATGGTGGTGATAGTTGCACAACTCTATGAATATATTAAATTGTGTACCGTAAGTGGGTGTATTATATGGAATGTGATTTATATCTCAATAAAACTATTACCCAAAAAAGGCAAACAATATCTTAGTATTATTTTGAAAACAGATCCCATGAAAGGATCTCAGGGACTCCCAGGGGTCCCTGGACCACACTTTGAGAACCGCTTACTCAGAAAAAGCATCTAGAATAGGTATTGTGAGTTATCTTTCTAGGAGCCATTTCCCCCTTCCTCTTACCAAAGAGATCCCTGATTTGGGGGTATTCACTCTCCCCTATGCAGATCACCGCCAGGAGGGAAGTTGACTCCACCCTGAGTCCTAGGGTCAGGCTCTGTGCCTTAAGCTAATTGGCACCTTCCCTTCCCCAGGTCATAGTCACTGGTTCAGGGTGAGGATGTGACTTTGGAGGTCCAATCAGAATGACTGCAGGACTTCTACTGGGGATGATGAATTGGAAGTGGCTTCTCTCTTACCCTGGAGGGTGTCCTATGAAAATGTGAAAACCGGCACTGCTATTAATAGGACCATTTCACTACTAGCCCTAGGATGAAGCCGTCCCAAAAAGCAGGAAGAGGCAAGGTGACTCCAGAGAACGAGGCCACAGTCCTTGAATTAAGTCCTTAACTCAGGACTTCTGGACATATGAGTCAATCAATGTCCTTAATGTTAAAGCCAATTTGAACTGGAATTTGTTGCATGTAGTTAAAAGCATTCCAGCTGATACACCATCCAAATGATGTGGAACTAACAGAGTCGCATTCTCCCTGAAGTCAACACACTTTGCCTTTGCTTTGAAAGTAACAAGAGAGAGGATCTTAGCAGACTGTTGGAATAACATCACTTTTTTTTTTTTTTAGAATACTCTTAATATAAAGAGCTGGCGCATGTAATCTAGGCCTAAAAAGTCAGAGCTGGGCCTAGGTATTCCGCAAACTGTCTCTCCCCTCTGTTCCCTTTGTGCCTGATTTTCAGTAGTCTCTGAATGGCATTATAGATGAGTATGACAGAGAAAAGTGTTGGATTGTCCTTACTAGCAGAAATGATGGGGCTGTCAGTGGGACTTAGCTTGGACTTCACCAACAGGATAACCATGGGGCCTAATATTGAGCACAGGTGTATGTTTGCATGTGATCATCCAATTCTCATTTCGACAGATAAGACACTAGCTTTTTTTCCAACTAAATTGATTGGAATAGTAGCACTCTGCATTTAGGTGATGTTTTAACATTTACAATATCGTTTTACATACACCATCTCAACAACCCCATGTAGGTTGGCAATTGAGGAATTAGATTATGCCCATTTTAGAGAAAAGAATAGGAGGCCCAGCTACTTGCTTAAGGTCTTATACAATAAGAAAGTGATGGAGATTGGGCTTAAAGTCATTAGATTCTAAGTCAAAACCTTTACATTACTTAGGGTTATCTCTAATATATTTTCACAAAGTATTAAGGCAACCATCACTGTTTTTTCAGCTCCTACTTTGGGACAGATACTAAGCTAAGCACTTGACATATATTCCTCATGTGATCCTTACAACAAGTTTATGAGTCTGTATTATTATTATTTCCACTTGATAGATAAGGAAACTGAGGCCCAAAATGTCAAAGTGACTTGCCCAAAGACAGTTGGCTAGTCAACGGCAGAGCCAGGGTTCAAATCCAAGCAAGTAGTATCCCAGAACACATGTTCACAACCACTTTGCCACTCTGCCACTTGACCAAACATAAAGCTTGCGTGTTGCATAGAGCTGTGCCTGCTCTAGACAGGATGCCTCTTAGCTGCACAGAACCCACCAGTTCAGTAAGGACTGAACTGATATTTAACAGCACACACTGCAAAGAATTACCTAATAATTTTTCTTGTTCTGATATTTGATCATACAAAGATTGCCTAAAATCAGCCTGGGCTTAAATAACATCTTATTAAACTCACCTGAAAGGTTTATTGTAACAATAATTACAACTCAATTTTGTATATTCTGAAAGACATTCCTGCACGATTAGCCAACAGCTGTTCCTCCCCACCACGCATGTGCATGTGCGCGCATACACACATGCACACACATACCCCTCCATTCCTCCCATAATGGCAAAGCCCACCTCCCGTTATAGAGAGGGAAGATGCCAGATGCACACATTCTTGGAAGCTTTTGCAGCTAGGGCATGGGCATGTGGCCCAATCCTGGCCAATGCAATCTGATGGGAAGAGTTCTGGGTCCTCTAGGAAAGGTGCTCCTCTGTGATAAAAAAAAAAAAAAAAAAAAAGAAATGCACAAGGAAATACCTCCTCTCGGATGGTGGATGTGGTAGTCCCTGAATAACATCCAAAAATACCACAGCCACCTCATAATCAGAGTGACTGTAGTGACATAACTGATAGGCTAAGGATGGCAAAGTGGAAAGATTGGAAAGTCCCTGGGTCCATACAGAGCTTTGGAACAACACTGAAGCTGCCCTCTCTCTCTGGACATCTTGCTAGGTAAGATACTATGTGCCTTATTATTTAGGCCTCTGTAACTTGGCTTCTCTCTTACTTGCAGCCAAAAGCAGCCTAACCCTCAGGTCCCAAGAGGCAGTGCTCCAGAGGTGAAAGAGCTCTGGATTTTAAGTCAAATGACCTGGGTTCTAATCCCCTTATTTTTCCAGTGTCCCAAGTTTTTTAATCTCTCTGACTCTCATTTTCCATATCTATAAGATTTAGATAACACTCAGTAACACACTAACATCTATAAAACGGAGATAATGCAGGATAGTTACGAACATCACATGATAATGTGTACATGACCACTCTGTCAATAGCAATGTTTTGCTTAAATGTAATTTGTCTTGTTAATAATTAAACCATAGACTTTTTTAAATGTATCCATCTATCTAACCCAACTCGTTGGTTTACAAAAAGAGAAAATTGACTCCAAATGTCCAATGACTCACTCACGATCACACAGCTGGTTGGTAATATAACTAAACCACACATTTGATTCTCAATCCAATGCTATCATGTTAACTTCATGTTGACAGGTAACAAGCTGGAATAAATATTGGTTGGGTTAGAACTCATTCACTCAATTGGTGTTTAATGAGCACATGCTGTATGCCAGGTACTAGTCTAAGTACTAGGGATTCAGTGGTGAACAACATCAACAACAAAAGTTTCTGCCCTCATGAATTTAACAGTCTAGGAAGAAAATTATTCAATCTACATCTATATTTACTGAGTGCCTACTATGCACAAAGCACTATGTTAGGATTTCTATTCAAACACAAATTTCCAGCCAATTCCAATGTCAGCCACGTTTACCAGGCTTTGCCAAAGAATGAATAATGTCAAAAGTCTATGTTTTGCCCAATAAAAGTCAGAAGTAAAAATGGCAATTTCATTAGAAAGAGTTGTGACCAACCTTGCCAGAACTGAAGTAGCAATGCTGAATGAAAGAGAGTTAGACCTAAGCCTCATCCTCCTACAATATCCAGACTTCAGGGCTGGCTCAATTGGATAAGCCCAGGAAGGGAAGCAACTCCTTCCCTTCCCCAAGCCTGTGTCTGGGGCCCTAGACTCTCCTCTCACTCCCCGTCCATCTGGAATTCCTCTTCCACCTGCCTAAACATTCACACAAAATGATATGATGGGACAACGTCCCAGACCTGTGAAAAGAGACAAAGCCAGTGACTTTCACATCTCCTGCTAGGACTGGCCACCAGTCTGCTGAGACCCAGCCATTAGGTTGCTTAAACGTTTTCTTTGCCCAAATACCACCAAAAGTATATCACTTAGAAAAGGAATACTTAAAAGCTGTTAATTTGCAAGAGCTCTTTCCTATAAGCAATATGGTGGTAGATGCAAAGATCCTGGGGGGAAAATATAGCAAGAAGGATATGCTGCCTCTTCCCCCTTACGTAAGGTACACTGAAGAGGAACAAAGACATGCCCCTTCACCATCACCCTGTGATCAGAGTACAACCAGGCAATTCTCCCTTAGCTTCTGGCTTGGTTAAGGCTTCATCTTTTGATACACAGGCATACTTTGGGGGTACTACAGTCTGAAATATAAGAATGCAGTGTGTAGAATCTAACGAAGCATTTATGAGTACCATTTCTTTGAAGGCAAACACCAAGTTTCCTGGGGATGGAAATGGACCCCAACAGCCTTTGGATTGGGGCATTCCAATCGGCTCTGGGATGACAGCCTCCCTGCCAGACTCTGGACACGTTAAGTTTGCAAACTCACAAGGAGGGCCGCTTTGGCCACTCGGATTATGAATCCCCAACTGGCCTTCAGTCACTGGTTCAAACCCCATACCTTGGATTTATCTCCTTCAGTGTCTGGAAATTTCACCAAAAGTTCAGCTATTTTAACTATCGGGTAATGTGTCAAAGACATACAGGAGCTTTGGATCCAGACAACTCTGGATTTGAATTCCAGCTGCTCAATCTCTTTTTAGAGATGTGGCCTTGAACAAGTCACTTAAGCTCTTAGTGGCTCAGTTTTCTTATCCTTAAAATGAGAATAATATCTACCCGAAGGCTTGAGATAGAAATCAGATATAATGAGTGTAAAGCTGGCACATGGGAAATGCTTGAGAAATGGCACCGGAGCTATTTGCATGGTCCCAAAGAGCAGTCCTGAAGCTTCTATCATCGCCTGCACCCATCACCTGCAGCTGCCCTCCAGCACCATGCTAGGGAAACCTGTGTGAGCAGCTCATTCTTCTTTCAATCCGGAATGCTCACTTACTAGAGAATGCAGACTAATGAGCTCCCAAGGATGTGTGGCCTGACTTTCACCACTTATTTTGGGCTCCATAGGCACTCCCGGGGCAAACAGGGCAACCAACACTTGTCCAAGAGCCTCTGCTGCTCTTACAGAGCCTCCAGGGCCAGGCAGGCACCAGAGGTGAGCGCTCCTAACTCAGCAGGCAGGCATGGGCTAGGAGGGAGGGTTTGTGTGACACTCCGTGACAGTCCATACAATCCTCTAACTTTGTAAATCTATGGGATTTACAAGGAAGGAAGGAGACATGGATGGATTCTCCCAGAACAAGTGCAGGTGACTCCAAATGATTTTGTTTCGGTTGTTTTTTTTTTTTTAATCCTTTTGTTCGCACTCTAAACAAATGGGAGATCATTGTAACCTCATACCTGGAAGTGCAGTTTAAATTCCCAGTTTGGAATATTCTAGGAAAGTATGAGGTCCAAAATTACCAAAATAAAATCTTTTAATTCATTTTAATTGGTTAAATAATGATTTCCATTTGGGGGCAGAAGGGGCAGAAAAATGTGTACCACAGAATAAAACATCTGATTGTTTTAAATCAATGCCCAAATCAACATTTTGAAACATAACATTTCAACCTCTTTGGCCTGAGTTAGGCCATAAGAACTCGAACTTTCCAAACTGTTATTAAACTAGCTACAGTTTATTGTTTCCCAGAACACCAGACAACAAATATATGTCCTTTGGGAATTACTCATCTATTTTAAGGAAGACTTAGTCCAGCAGGAGGGAAAAAAACAAATGTCAACTCCAAGCGTTTCAGGGCAGGCAGAGCCTCGCTCTCTGCTGCCAGTCCCTCCATTATCTGCATATTCCTTGCGAGTTAAAAGACCCGTGCACCCACTCCAGGACTTACAGCAGAGTGCACAAACTATACTCTCCAAGTCACAAGACAGTACACACCAAACGTTTCTGTGCAACCCTTGTAGCAGCAGAAAAACTACCTATCTTGCTAATCCTTTTGTTATTAAGTTTAGCAGTGGTGCTTAGCTCAGAATGAAATTCAAGATCCTCCAGAAAATTCAGTGGGAGCCTACTTTCCTGGGAGATTGTGGGGGGCCTTGAAACTTGTCCTGCCTTGAAACTTGTCCAGCTGTCAGCTTACAGATTCGTTGCAACTGTCCCGGTGTCACAAACTCCCACTAGCAAAAATTTAAAATAAAAATTAAAAAAAAAAAAAACAGGGAAAGACCTTTCATTCATTCACGGCTCACACAGCCTAGAGGCAGATTCCTGCCGCTGGGAGACGCTGCCTCACTTACCTCCCACGGGCAAAGGTGGTGTGCCCTCTATTTTAAAAACAGCTCACTCCTGGAGCCCCAAGACTCGTGTAGGTGAGAAGAGGAAATCCCAGATATAAATAATTAAATAGACTTAAAAGTCAGAAGCTAATAATGCTGAGCCTTGGCACAGTCTTTCCAGATCGTGCGTGCCTAGTGGGGCGTCTTTGGGTTCACGGAAGAGGGACTCACACCTGCCACATATACACACACCGCAAATGTACACACACACCCTAGCCCACACACACACACACACACACGCACACACCCTTGCAGTTCACACTAGATCCCTTGACAGCTCGAAGGTATTTACTACCCCAGGATGGTGCTGCCTGCAAAGCAGCCTTCACCCAAACAACTTGCCCTCTCTAACTTGGGCGACAGTGAATGTCCACCAAGATTCCAAGGGGCGCTTTTTCCCAGGACCAGGTTCTGCGGGAGTCTCCACTTGCTGGCCTCACAAGCCCTTTTCCTTTCTCTGAAACACTAGGACTTCACACGTTCCTTCTCAGATAGCTCCAGTCCGATGCATCGCGCGCTCCACCCCTCAAGGCTGGAGCCCATGGCTGCCCGGCCTCTCTCACTCTGGGGAAACTTCGCCACCGCCCCACGCGAAGTAAAGACCATCGGCAGGGGGGCAACAGGGAGCAGGAAGCAGGTGCCTGGGACTGAGGGCACCTCTGTGCCCTCAGAGAGATATGAGTGAACCCAGGTTTGTGCATGCCTTTCCACGTGGAGGAAGGGAGGAAAGACTAGTGGGCGACATGCAGGTGCCCCTCTCGACCCTCGGAGCTCCCATTTTTTGGCGGAGTAGGGGCCAGAAAGGCCAGTGTTCCCCCGGAGGCAGCTACTCCGCGCCCCCAGCCTGGGAGCAGCGAGACGCGCGCGCAAGGTGCATGCCAGAGGAAGGGGACCGGGCACGGATAACGCGTGGCTGGCACCTGCGGGGGACCGTGCCCCCCTGCCTGGCTAGTGCTCCCAGCCTCACAGGACTAAGGAAGCAAAATCTGGCTTTCCAGCCACCCCCCCTCCCCGAGTGGGTTCCCCGTCCTGGCACGCCCACCGCAGAGGCCCCCCTGCCCTACTCTGGCGTGTGCCCCGCGCCCTGCGCCCTCGCCCAGCACCACCCGCACCTGGATGTGGCAGGAGATCTCCGAGTCGTCCAGCAGCCGGATGGTGCATTTCATCTCCTGGCTGAGCGATTTGATGCTGGAGCTCCGAAAGTGGATCATTTTCATGGTCCTCCTGCCTC
>RJWJ010046864.1:0-11185 GCA_004363605.1 Indri indri
TTGACTTTTAAATAATGGCAATTCTGATAAGGGTAAGGTGGTATCTCATTGTGGTTTTAATTTGCATGTCTCTGATGATTAGTGATGTCGAACATTTTTTTCAAGTTTATTGGCTATTTGTCTATCTTTTGAAAAATATCTGTTCGTGTCTTTTGCCCACTTTTTGATGGGGTTATTTGTCTTTTTTCTTGCTGATTTGTTGAGTTCTTTGTAGCTTTTGGATATTAGCCTTTTGTGTGATGTATAGTTTGTGAATATTTTCTTCCATTCTGTAGATTGTGTATTTATTCTGTTGATTATTTCCTTTGCCGTGCAGAGACTTTTTAGTTTAATTCCTATTTATTTATTTTTATTGTTGCTATATTTGCTTTTGGAGTCTTACTCATAAATTCTCTGCCTAGACCAATGTCTAGAAGAGTTTTTCTTTCATTTTCTTCTAGAATTTTTATGGTTTCAGATCTTACATTAAAGTCTTAATCCATCTTAAATTAACTTTTATATATGGTGAAAGATAGAGATCCAGTTTTATTCTTCTGCATGTGGCTATCTAATTTTCTCAGCATCATTTATTGAATAAGGTGTCTTTTCCCAGTGTATATTTTTGTCTGCTCTGTTGAAAATCAGCTGGGTGTAGCTATATGGTTTTATTTCTGGATTCTCTATTCTGTTCCATTGATCTATGTGTCTACCTTTATACTAGTACCATGCTGTTTTGCTTACTATGGCCTAGTAGTATAATTTGAAGTCAGGTAATGTGATACTTACAGATTTGTTATTTTTGCTTGGGCATAAATTTTCAACTCATTTGAGTAAATACCAAGGAAAACTATTGCTAGATTATATGTGAGAATACATTTAGTTTTGTAAGAAACTGTCAACTTGTCTTCAAAAGTGGCTATACCATTTTTTATTCCCATCGGCAATGAATGAGAGTTCTTTGCCCATTTTTTAACTGGGAAATTTCTTTTTTATTGTTGAGTTCAAGAGTTTTAAAATACATTAATATATTCTGAGGGCTGGGCTCAGTGGGTTACTCCTGTAATCCTAGCACTTCAGGAGGCTGAGGTGGATGATTGCTTAAGGCCAAGAGTTCGAGACCAGCCTGAGCAAGTGTGACACCCCCATCTCTACTAAAAATAGAAAAATTAGCTGGGCGTGGTGGTATATGCCTGTAGTCCCAACTACTCGGGGGGCTGAGGCAGGAGGATCGCTTGAGCCCAGGAGTTTGAGGTTGCAGTGAGCTATGATGACATCACTGCACTCTGGTCTGGGCAAAAGGGTGAGACTCTATCTCAAAAAAAAAAAAAGTATAAATATAAATATATATATATATTTATTTTCTGGACATGAGTTACTTATCATTCTGATTGCTGGGTCTCCTCAAGTTTCATGGATCTTGATGCCATATCAGCATCTCTCTTGGCCACATGTGAGCATTCTGCCGTTCCAAATGCCATGCCATACTGGGGACTTAGTGACACTACTCTAGGCTCATCTACAAAGAAAGATACCTATATACCTTTCTACTCAATGGCTCTACTTTTGTGGAAGGTGGGAAAAACTGGCTCCTATATCAGCCTGCTCTTTATATCTTTTGTTTTGGTCCTAAGCTTTGTGCCCTATGTCATTCACGTTTTTGAGGTTTAAACTTAGAAACCAGTCTTTAAAAGTCAAATTATCATCTCTGACACTGGCTTTAAAACCTATTTTAAAATTCAAAAGCAAGAATTTGATTTCTTTGCTATCTGCCTCCCTGATACTTGTGTTTGAATTTGAATGGGGATGGGGGCCAAGATACAAGGATGTAATAATGCAAAAATATTATCTTGTTATATATATAAAATGGTTGTCTAAAAGCAAGCTGAGTCTAAACAGGTGCAGGTTACACAGGTAGTGAAGCTCAGTGATAGAAAGTGATCAGGAGTCATTCTGAAGAGTAGCAGCTTTGCTTTGTATTCCAGCTCCACAGTCACAGGTTCCGTTTGTGTTCACACAGGCTAAGGTGTCAGAAACACAACTGGAAATAGCTTAAGCAAAGAGGAATCCATTTCAAGGACACTGTGGTGTCTCATAAAACCCCAGGACCAGAAAGCAGTAAGGCCTCAGGAACAAAAAGAATCAGGAACTCAAATGCAGTCATCACATTCTTCACCTTTTCTGGTTCACAAAATTACTGAAAATTCCTAGTTTTTGCATTTCCCAGTGACATTCAAGGATTGCCTGACCTTTCTTTTTAAATTACACTTCCAAGATTTCTGGGAAAGGACAGTTGCCCAATTTAAAATAAATGAAATGTGGCCAGGGCTGGGGGGACAGGGGACAGTCTCACTCTAATAACAGAAATTTCCGTGGTTGCTGGGCAAATGGTGTGATGAGGACAGGGAAAATTTCCAAAAAAAGCTGTTTGCTGGGCAAATCTGGCAGGTGCTCTCTTTGTTGTTCCTGACTGCATGTAGTTGGAAGTCCAAATATCTCACATCTGCATAGAACGACCTTCAGAATCTCCCTTTAATCTATTTTTCTTACTTCTTCTGTCAACCCTGTATCTTTCCCTGTACCCTGAATTTAGCAGCAGTAAGCTACTTTCTCTTCCTAGAACCCACTGTGTTCTTTTATGACTGTAAATCTTTGTACTTGTTTTTTCTTTGTCTGGAATACCTTTTCTCCACTAGTCTGCCAGGTATAATAACTTCAACTCATCTTTTAGGTCCAGCTCTGTGTTACTTATGGAAACATTCTTGACTTCCAAAGCAGACTTTGTTGCTCTCTGTGTGTTTCACTTTGTTTGTACTATTTTAGAGCCCCTATCACATTGGACTGTAGCTGTTGTCTAATCTGTCTCTTTTTTTCTAGCAATTTGGATATTTTAAAGGCAAGACTATGTCTTGGTCTTATTTGTCTCAGTGATGGCCTGACTTTGGCTGGTAAGTAGCAGAGGTTCAGTAAAATTCTCACTAGTCCTGTTATTATTTTTCTCTTTTTCTCCCAGACCTCACTTATTGCAGCAATCTAGCTCCCTGGACTATTTGCAAACTGAGAAAATACAGCTTGATTCATTTTTATCTTGCTGTTTGCCATCTTTCTTTTAAATCAAACTTTGACTCTGTGTTGGATGTGGTGGCTCATGCCTGTAGTCCCAGCATTTTGGGTGGCTGAGGTGAGGGGATCACTTGGGGCCAAGAGTTCGAGACCAGCCTGGGCAATATAGTGAGACCTTGTCTCTACACAAAAATAAAATAAAATAAAATAAATAAAAAATCAGCTGTATGTGGTAGTGCATGCCTACAGTCCCAGGTGCTCAGGCAGGGTGATCACGTGAGCCCAGGAGTTTGAGGCTGCACTATGATAATACCACTGCACTCCAGCCTGGGTGACAGAGCAAAGCTGTCTCTAAAATAAATAAATAAATAAATAAATAAAATTAAATAAAAAAAGACTATGTAAATGTAATTTCATTTTGTTACCTCTCTCCTTCATTAAAATAAAAATACCCTTTATACACACATATGCCCCTCACATACCATTAAAACAGCAGAAGTAAACACCAACAAGAACCCAGATTAAAAATCCCCAAAATGTTGAATTTTGGGGCTTAGTGTGGAGTAGGAATAATGGAGACATAATTCCGATTCTCTCTTTGGCACTTTTTAATTGCTGTTTCTCAGTCCCAGTCAGAAAGCAGGCAGCTGGCCTATCTCTCTGCTTTCCTCTCACCCCATTTCTTCTCTCTCCTCCCTTGCCGCCATGTGAACTCAGATGGGTTGGGAAGCCAGGCGTAACAGAAGAGGAACATTCTTTTCCTCCACTCCTGCTTCATCCTCTCTCTCTCTTTTCTTCAAATTCTGTCTTTGGTCTGTCCTTCCCACCCTCCCATCTCCATCCGATGGACACACTTTCATGTTTGTCTCTTTCATATTTGATTTTACTGTCATATTTCACATTTTACATGATTTTTTTTTGGGTAAATTCATGGACAGAGAAGGTATCCTTTTAAATACATATATTTTTAAAAGTAAAATTTGCAAAGTTAAGTATTGTATATGTAAACTAATGATTCAAATTCTCCAGGTTTCTAAGCTATTCAGAGTAAGCCAGTCAGGAAATTTTTGGTGCATCTGGGCAAAAATGCATCTGAATTCCTATTAAGTGGATTTGCAAGATGAAATCTTAAGTGTACCTCTCTCATGCTCACCTAATTCTAGGAAAACAAAATCAGTAAAAATCGATTCATGCTTATTAAACATTTCAAGGAGGGTGTGAATAAAGAGCAGAGGCTGGGAGCAGTGACTCTAGCAGTTTTCTGAAACTCAAAACCAACAACCAATGTCAACCAGTAACTCTGTTCCCCCCTCACAGAATAATAGAAACAAAGAATCGGAGAGGATAAAAGAAAAAAAACAGTTATATTTTTTAAGAAAGTATACATCTTAAAATGAAAAAGCCATTGGCAATGGCATTGTAAATGACACCGGAAAAAAAATCCCAGGCACGTCATGCAACACTGCAAACAGCTGACTTTGGGAAGGCGTCACCCCCACAAACAATTTCACTGGGGCGCACCCCACGCCTACCCTTGCTCCTGCCTCCTCCCCGTCCGCCTTCCGCATGCGCACAACGAGCGTGCGCCGGCTCTGTGCGCTCGTCGCCTTCCCCGCCCCCGAATTTCCAACTCCGGTTGGTCTGTTTCACGGGACCGCCCCTCTGGCCCGACCAGTGTGGCAGCCGCCCGGGTGCTCCGCCCCACCCGGCGGCGGCGTGCGGCTGCTCTGCTCGGAGCCGGGCTGCGAGCGGGGATGGCGGCCGTGGCGGCGACTGCAAGCCGGCTGCTCCGGCTCCGTGCGGCCGGGGCTGAGCGGTCCTGGCGTCGGCTTCGCGGCGCCGGGCTGGCGCGGGGCTTCCTGCAGTCCGCCGCGGCTGGCCATGGTGCGGCCCCGAGGCGGCAGGTGGCTCACTTCACTTTCCAGCCCGACCCGGAGCCCCAGGAGTACGGTGAGTCCGGGGCTACCCTCCCCGGTCCCGCTGCAACCCAGACCCCCAGGCCGGCCGGCGCGCGCAAGGAGCGCCGCTCCGCCCATCCGGGCCGGGGCCGGCGGGCTGGTCCTGCATCCCGGCTTAATCGCTGCCTCACTCTCTGGAATCTCCCTGCCTCAGGGGCTGACTGTGATTCCCTCTTGGCTCTAGTTTTCGTGACTGTTCGCCCTCGAGACACATTCCCTCCGCACTCCGGAGATGGGTGAGACAGCATACTGCTGTCTGCAAGGGCCCGAGGGGCAGGGTTGGTGGCCGGGGAACGCCTCCCTTCTCCGCGCCCCATCCCTGCTTTCTCAACCCAGGCCTTAGGTGGTGTTCCAGCTTGCCCAGGACTACTGGGCCACTAACTTTAGGCAGTGGCATTTGAAAGAAAAAAATATGTATTTTTTTCTTGCAGTAGGAAAGAAGAAAACCAAGGGTCTAAGTAACTAAATTGATTTTGCCAAGGTCACAGAACAAGTTCTTCCTAGAGATGGAAAAGAATCCAGGCTTCTTGTTTGAGTTTAGTACTGAGCTTGTGCTGGGCAGTGCTGCTGCTTAGCCAAGGAGAGGTAATCGATGAAGGTGATGGGAGGAGGCAGCCACGGGAAGGGCATGTAGCAAACTCCTTATAATATGACTGTTGCATGACTTTCACCATTTCTTCTGCAAGTTTTATGTAATCTCTTAAAGATCCAGTGTCTGTTATCAGAATATCGGGAAACAGTAAGAAAACATTTACCGCTTCCTTGTCTAATAACTTCTAACGTGCTAGAGCTGACATTTTTGGAAGTGTGTCTTGTCAATAATAAGAATGAACATTTATTGAGTGCTTACCACAGGCAGGCACTGTCGGGTATGATTCATCATCTCTTTTGATGCTTAGGACAACCTTAAAAGGTAGGTAATGTTTTTATTCCCATTTTGTAGTTAGGTTAAGTGAGGTCTTGAGATAGTTTGTCCTAAGTTACACAGGTAAGTGAGTGGCAGCTCCAGCTTTGGAATCTAATTGGTCAGATTCCAGAGCTTCCCTTCTAAATAACCTATTAAAATGCACATAGAAATAATTTATGAGGAGGGTGTCCCAGTTTTGTGAAACAGTAGATACCGTAAAGGTATTTTTTCACCAGCAAGATAAACCTTCAATTCTGTCTTCAAAGCAAGCAAACTTTGGCCCAATACTTAAGAAACAGAGCACAAGCCTTCTTAATCCCTCCTTCTGTAATTGTAAACTTACTAAAATCTCAGTAAAATGTTATCACATTTATATGTTCATTCTTATTTTAAAAATAATACAAGCATATTACAGATAATTTGGATAATAGAGAAAAAGTTAAAAAAAAATGTAATTTCAACTCCTATGACAGTAACCATCACTAACATTTTGAGGTATATCCTTCCAGATATTTCCTTTCAGTTTAGTGTAGTATTTTCCGTAATTGCAGTTTTAATACAAACGCAATTTGTATTATTTGATCAGAAGCATTTTTGTTATGATGCTATATCATTTTATAACCTTCTTTGGAATTTAGAAGACATGTTCTATGGAGTAGAGACACTACAATTCAGTAGTTAAAATCTTGACTCTGGAACCAGATTGTCCTAGGTTTGTTCTTGTCCCTGCCATCTATGACTTTGGAGTTATCACTTAGCCTTTATAAGCTTCGGTTTCTTTATAAGTAAGGAGTTAATAATACCTACTCGAGGAAGTTGTTGTGAGGGTTACATAAAACAGCCTTTATAATGGACTTAACACGGTGTTTGACAACTGAGAAGCAAGAGACACTCAGAAAGAAGAAACTTTAAATATTACCATTTTGCTTTTGTTGTTACAGTTTTGCAATGTTATAAGTAATGCAGATATAAGCATTTCATGCATGTGGCTTTTGTGTATCTGAGATTATTTCCTTAGGTTAGAGTCCCAGGGGTGAGATTTCTGACTCAAAGGTATGAATGCTTTAATGGATTTTTAACGCATGGTTCAAATGACCAGTTTATACCTCATTTGTGTATATGAGTGTGAGTATTGGGTATTAATGCAAAAATCACAGGTGTGTGTATGCACACACTCAGGCATTTTGTGCTAGCTGTACTTTGTTTTAAATTGTATTTGTTTTATTTCTGTTGAGGAAAATTTTCCCATGTATTTCTTCATTAGATTTATTTTGTCTTGTGAATTGAGTGTTCCATGTTTTCCCATATTTTAAAAATTGTAGTATTTTTCCTATCAATACTATACTATCCACCATTATTGATTAACTGCTCTTTTCCAGGTGTTGTGGTAGACATCAGTCCATAATCCTCACAGTAATCTTGTGAGCTACACAGTATTATGCTCATTTTAAAATGAGAAAATTGAGTCTCAGAAATGTTAGTGGTAACGTCTGGTAAGTATCAGGGCCAGAGTTTGAACCCTGACGTGTCTGACTCCAAAGCCTTCCATTACTACTTATGTACTAAAATTTTATAAAAGATATTAACTTTCTGCCTTTCACATCTGCTACAAATACTTTTCATTTTTTTATTTTGGTGGTTTTGACATATAAAAGGGACTGCTTAAATAAGAAGTGGTTAGGGCTGCCTCTGAATAGGTAACGTTTAAGCTGCACAGTGAAGAATGAATGACAAGGAATCACCTCTGCCAAGACCAGGGACAACAGTGTTTTTCAGGAAGAAATAAAGACAAGCAAGGGCAAAGGCCTGGGGGTGGAGTGGGGTGGGGGGCTTCTGTTGTAGCCACTGAGAAAGCCCTGTGGTTGGGATGTCCTTAGTCCGGGGAGGTAGGGAGGTAGGAACGGCTCTTGAATTTCAAGGGTAGACTGAAGAGTCCTTTTTTTTTTTTTTGTGGGGATGAGGGTCTGCTCCTCAGCATTAGAACTTACAGGGAAGGGATCAGCAAGAGTAAGGAGAGGTTGGAAAGCATGGCATTTATACGAAGAATGGGAAATAATGAATTTATTTGGAGGAAAAAGGGGAAGACTAGGAAGTAAGTTTGAGAGGGTAAATGGAGGCCCCCTTGAAACCCAGAATAAGGGTTGACGGGGAGAAAAGATCGAATATTTCTAATGTACACTACACTATGCTGGATGCATGACATTCAGGTTCAAATTTTCTTTGGGTGTGGAAGGCCGCTGATTATTTTTAGGCAAGAAAGTGACTTGAGATGTATTTGTGTTACATTATTAGGAAAGATTCTAGAATGGAGTAATGAATGGAAAGTAAGGAGGTGAAGAGATCAGTTGAGGGTATTGTCATTGTCTAGATGAGAGGATATAATTGGCCTTGGAGAGTCCCAGTGGGAAAGGTTGTATGTTTTGGAGAAATGGACCAGATTTTCCACAGTTGTGCCTGTGGGGTCTTAGGGGAAGGGGTATTGAAGGTGACTTGATATTTTTAGCCTGGGAGGTTGAAAGGGTGGTAGAGTGGTGGTATCACTGATACAAATGGGGAATGCCAGAGGAAAAGCACATTTTTGGAGAGAAAGAGGGGATGGCTTAGGTTTTGGACATGTTGATTTGAAGTGTTGGTGGAGTGTAGCACAATGAGCCAGGCTAGTCTGTGTTCTAGTCTGATACCAAATGACTTTATGTCAAAGTTGAGAACCCTTGAGACCAGATAATTCTGTGTCTCTTTTCCCTATTGTATCTGGAATTGCCCCAAATGTATGTCTTTTTTTCTTTTTCTTCCTAATCTGTGTCTCCTTGTTCTGAGTTGCTTTCTCATTACCCATGCAAACGTTTCTCTGGTACTCCACAGAATGATAGTAATGATGAGAGCAGACACTTTTATCAGTGCCCCGTGTGTGCCAGGCACTATTCTGAATGCCTGTGTCTATCAATTCATTTAATCCTCACCTGACAACGCTATGATAGAGATCCTATTATTATCCACGTTTTACAGATGAAGAAAGTGAGACACAAAGAGGTTAAACTGCGAGGAACGTGGCCAATGCTCCCCGCAAAAAGCCGGGTCCCTTTGGTAGAGTCGCAGGGGATAAGAAAATAATAGAGAAAAATGGAAAATGGAAGAAATAAAAAAATACACTGAGACAAAGATATAGTTTTATAAGTTTATAAAGATTATAGGCAAAGCGGGAGCTCAGAGGGCTCGGACCTCTCTGTTGGTCTCCAAAAAAAGCCCCGAATGAGGTCTTACATGGTATCTTACAAGGAATAGTGAATAATTGCCAGGGGCAACAGATTTACATGACGGCAGGTAGTTCCTCTCAGGTTAACAGATTTTCAAAAGGCTTCTACAGAAGGCTTCTACAGATTCTTTAACAAAGTCTATCTATGTGAGCAAACGGTTACAAAGTCTTTCAAAGGTTAACTTCTAAATTCTAAGGTAAGTTTATCATTTAACAGAGGGGGTAAACAGAGATATGTTGGCTCCATGTTTATTAGGTTATTGTGAATGGAGACAGGTAGTCTAGAGTGGTTTAAACAAGAGCTTCGCTTTAGCCATTTGGGAAGCTGTCTGTTCTGGAGGGCACTCCTTTGTCAGCTCTCAGCCTGTAGTTTTTAACAGATTCACTCGTGCTTTACAAAGCAAATCCAAACCTTTAGGTCTGAGAAACGCGGCGCCTTGTGGGATACAGCCGCTACTGTCCTTCAGAGACGCCCTTCCGTGTGTAACAGCATTTGAAATGCAAACCAACACGTTCACACATTCCTTCAGGGCAAGCTCTGCAAAACTCCTAAGACACATCCTGTCCCCATACACGTTTAATATTAATTCATGGAGCAACATTAAACTTTGACTTTTAAATATTCAAATCTCCCCAGGTCACACTGCTTGTAAGCAGTGGAGCCAGGCTTCATTTTCAAGGAGTCTGGCTCAGTCTGGCTCCAGAGCCTATGCTCCTAACCACTCTACTACGCTGTCTCTTACATTATTCATACATGCTCCAGGTTTTTCACACTACACTTTCCCCTTTTAATGCTACCTCAAACTTGGCTTTCCCTGAAGACCCTGCTGCTTTTACATCTCAGTTGAGCAGAGACTGCTGCCTTTCTCTTTCATTGTAGTTTATCCACCTTCCAGTTTCTTCTCTATATTTATTGACTACCAGGGAACTTGATTCGTAGTTTTCTTCTTCATCCCATTTTTGCTGCCATTTTGGAAGATTTCAGCATTCTACAGGTAATATTGCACAGAAGCTAAGAGCTGGAGTTCTTGAGTTAGACATGCCTAAAGTTGAGTCCCCTATTTACACTTTAGCATTGTAACATTGGCCAAGTTTATTAGTCTTCATAAGCTTTCTTTCCCTCATCTGTACTGTCTCAGAGGGTTGCTGTGGGGACTCAGATAATCCACATAATTGCTGGTCACACTAGATTGGGACACCTTCATTAGGGTTTGAAAGAGAAGGTAATTGCAATATAGATACTCCATAAATATTGGACATTTGATAGAAATTATCTCACTAAAATTCTCACCATAGCCCTACACATTAGATATTATCCTTCCTGTTTGTATAGAGGAGGAACTGAGTATCGGTAGTAAAGTTACTTGCCCAAAGTCACAAAGGGAGTAAATGGCATAACAGATTCCGTGCCAGTCCTGCCTTATGCAAGTATGTTTATTCCCTTTTTTATACTGTGCCCTCCAAGAACAGCACATCCTGGCCTCTTTATGCCCCTGATTCTTTGGCATTGTATGTGTGTGTGAATTTGTTTATTTATTCATTCTATGCATTTTTATTTTCTCCTGGATGCCAAACTCTGTGCCAGCTGCTAGGGATATGGTCATGGCCCTATCCTCATGGAATTTGAGGTCTAGTGAGGAGACAGGCAAAATATGGCAATCAAATGCATGATAAAACAATCCCAATTGCAATAAATTACTGGAAGGCAATGTTCAGGTGCCAGGAAAGAGAATAATAGAGACCTGTCAAGGATCCAAAGAGAAGGTAACATTTAATGAAGCTCTCAGAAGGGAGTATGGAAAGAGGTGTGAAGGGGGAACCAGGTGGAAGTGTTGACATGTGTGAAGGTCCTGAGGTGCAGAGAGCTTGGCTGGTGGAACTGAGAGAAGACTTGAGTGGTGATCTTTGGGGACAGTGGTGCAAAATGGGATCATTGTGGTGGGCAGGAATGGGATCAAGCAGGCCTTGTGGACTTGAGGACTGGGACTTTATTCTAGGTCTTTGTAGGGTTTTGAGCAGGCGAGTAAC
>RJWJ010046865.1:0-11193 GCA_004363605.1 Indri indri
ATATTATGATAAGAAAAGAAAAAACTGCATGAAAAGTTACTACAGAGAACCTAAAAACAGGGCCTAAAAAAACACATGAAGCAAAGCTCACAGAATTGAAGGGAGAAATAGACAATTCAAAAATAAAAGCTGGAGACTTTATGCCTCACTTTCAATGATAGATAGAAAAATTGTGCAAAAGATTTATAAGGAATAAGAAGACTTGAACAACACTATTAAACAACTAGACTTAATGCACATCTAGAGACTAGTCCACCCACAACAGCAAAATACGCATTCATCTAAGGCACACATGGAATGGAATAGACCATACACAAGGCTGTAAACCAAGTATCAATACATTAAAACAGTTGAAATCATACAAGGTATATTCTCCAACTACAAAGAAATGAAATTATAAATTAATAACAGTAGTAAGTCTGAGATATCCACAAATATGTGGAAATTAGACAAGAAACTCTTAAATAGCCAAAGGGTCAGAAAAGAAACCAAAGAGTAAACTGGAAAATACCATTAGATGAATGAAAATAAAAACAACATAGCAAAGCTTATGGATGCAACTAAAGCAGTGCTTAGAGGAAAACTTATAGCTTTAAGTGCTTATTAAAAAAAAAAAATCTCCACTCAACTTTGTTACTTCCTACCTTTAAAAACTAAGAAAAGAAGAGCAAACTAAAACCAAAGCAAGACCAAGGAAGGAAATATTAAGATTATAATGTAAATCAATGAAATATAGAATAGAAAAACAATAGAGAAAATTAACAAAACCAAAAGCAAAACCAAAAGTTGGTTGTTTGAAAAGATAAACAAAATTGGCAAATCTTTAGCCAAAATTGATCAAGAAAAAAATAAGATTCAAATTATAAAAATCAAGAATGAAAGAGGAGACATCACTACCATCTCAATGAAATAAAAAGGATTCTAAAGGAATAATATAAATAATTATATGCTAACAAATTAGGTAATTTGAATAAAATGGAAACATTTCTAGAAACAGACATATGCCTAAAACTAACTCAAAAAGAAATATAAAAATCTGAATAGGCCTATAATAGGTAAAGATAATATATTGAGCAATTTAAAATCTTTCCATAAGGCCGGGCGCAGTGGCTCACGCCTGTAATCCTAGCACTCTGGGAGGCCGAGACGGGTGGATCGTTCTGAGGTCAGGAGTTCGAGACCAGCCTGAGCAAGAGCGAGACCCCGTCTCTACCAAAAATAGAAAGAAATTAATTGGACAGCTAAAGATATATAGAGAAAAAATTAGCCGGGTATGGTGGCACATGCCTGTAGTCCCAGCTACTCGGGAGGCTGAGACAGTAGGATTGCTCGAGCCCAGGAGTTTGAGGTTGCTGTGAGCTAGGCTGACACCACGGCACTCACCCCAGGCAAGAGAGTGAGACTCTGTCTCAAAAAAAATAAAATAAAATAAAATAAAAAATAAAATAAAATCTTTCCATAAGAAAAGTCCAGGCTTAGATGGCATTACTGGTAAATTCTATCAAGCACTTAAAAAACAATCAATACCAATTCTCACAAAATAATCCAAAAAATAAAAAAGGAAAGAACAGTTTCCAACTCATTCTATGTCATTTATTGTCATTTTCCTGACAATAAAATCAGACAAAACATTACAAGAAAAGAAAAAACAGAATATGAATATAAAAGATAAACATTAAAAGCAAAATCTTCAACAAAATACTAACATACCAAATCCAGTAACTTATTAAAAGGATTATGCACGATGACCAAGTCGAATGTATCCCAGAAGTGCAAGGATAGTTCAGCATGTGAAAATCAATGTAATATACCGCATTAACAAAATAAAGGGAAAAAAATGTATGATCATCTCAACTGATGCAGAAAAGGCATTTGACAAAATTCAACAGTCTTTCATGATGAATTCACTTAAACTAAGAATAGAAAAAAATTACTTCAACATAACAAAGACCATAAATGAAAAGCCCACAGTTGACACCATATTTAATGGTGAAAGACTAAAAGTTAATCCTCTAAGATCAGGAACCAGACAACAATGACTACTTTCAACACTTGTATTCAGCATAGTCCTAGCAAGAGCAATTAGGTAAGAAAAAGAAATAAGGGTCATATACAATGATTAATTTCATGTGTCAACTTGACTGAGCTACAGAATGCCCAAATAGCTGATAAAATATTATTTCTGGGTGTGTCCGGGAGGGTGTTTCTGGAAGAAATTAGTATTTGAATCAATACACTAAGTAAAGAAGATTTGCCCTTACCAATGTAGGTGGGCATCATCTAATCTGTTGAGGGACCAAATAGAACAAAAAAACAGACACAGGATAAATTCTCTCTTCTTTAGATGAGATATCCATCATTAGTCATTGGGCAAATGCATGTCAAGCAAAATTAGATACCACTTCACACCTACTAGAATGGCTATCACCAAAATGACAGATAATAGTTGTTAGCAAAGATGTGGAGAAATTGGAACACTCATACATTGCTGGTAAGAATGTACAATGGTGCAGCTGCTTTGGAAAACAGTTTGGTGGTTATTCAAAATGTTAAATATAGAACTACCATATGCCTCATCAATTCTACCACTAGATATATACCTAAGTGAAATGAAAATACACCTCCACACAAAAACTCATATGTGAATGTAGTATTATTCATAATAGCCAAAAAGTAGAAAAAACCCAAATGTCCATCAACTGATAAATGGATATACAAAATGTGATATGTTCATACAATGGGATATTGTTGAAAAGAATGAAACACTGATACATACTACAACATATATGAACCTTGAAAACATTATGCTAACTGAAAGAAGCCAATCACAAAGGATCACATGTTGTGTAATTCCATTTATATTAAATGTCCAGAATAGGCAAATAGAGACAGAAAGTAGATTATTGGTAGCCTAAAGCTGGGGCTTGGGGAAGAGGGAATAGAGAATGACCACTAATAAAATATATGGTTTCTTTTGGGATAAAATTTTCTAAACTTAGACTGTGCTAAAAGTTGAACTCGTGAATATACTAAAATGCATTGAATTTTACACTTAAATGGGAGAATTTATGGTACGTTATAGAAAATCATGATAAAGATGTTTTAAATTTTTTAAAATCAATATGATAATTGAGAGGAATTATATATATATACATATATATATATATATATGGAAGGTGCCTGCATGTGAGGAAGAGGTATATATTCAAAAACAAACATATATATCCATAGATTCATAAAATTTCTTTTAGTTTTGATCTCAAATTGTTAGTAAGAGAAGGAAAGCAGGGGTACCCTGTGTGGGGATATTTTTCTATAAAATATTGGTATGATTACCTGTCCTTGGAAGAAAGGGGATTAAAGTCATACTGGCTATAAACATATCTTCTGTTGAAAATGTACAGTGAATCAGAGATAAATGTATATTAATCTTTTGTTTAAAATATACAATGAATCAAGGGTGTGTAAGCATAATAAAAATATCTGATTAGAAAATGTTTTGAGTCCTCGAATCACCAAATTCTATCACTCAACATTGTAAAATTTTTGTTGTTGATTTTGGGCAGAGAAATTTTTTTGTATGATCATATGGAGTTTTTTGGCAGAGACTTCATATTCTCTGCTCACTTTAACTGTCATTACCATGCTGTACATTAGATACCCAGAACAGCGGAAAGGTGATTACCAGGGGCTGGGAGTGGGCAAATTGGGGAGATGTTCATAAAAGGGTACAAACTTTTAGTTATAAGATGAAAAATGTAACATTTTCAAGCCTTGCAGAAGAGAGATGAATCAAAGAAGGCTGCTCCTTCTGCACTGCAGGATGGTGGAGGGCAGGAGAACTGAGACTTTGTTCCACAGTAGACATTTTATGTGTTTTGCTATTCACAAGATGTCCTTATGAATTCTCATGTTTAAAAAAAAAAAAAGAAATTTTGGAACAGCAGCAATAATTAATTCTTGGCCCAAGAGGGGTTTTTAACATCATATTCCTCAGCAGAAATTTCATAACAGGTTCTTTCCCCGCTTATTGTTAAGAGTTTTCTGTTCTAGGGAGTACTCAAATAGGCTGGTACTTAATTTCTCAAGATTAAAAGCTATTGTGAAATGACCATCTAAAAAATTAATAATAGTAAAGTCTGAAACAGTTCAGTTGAACAGAGTAAAGTACAATTGAGCAATGAAATTCTGAGCTCAGGTTTCATATGTGATAAAATTGCAATCTTTTGTCTATGAAATTGAAATCATTTCATAACCACATGCCATCAAGAAAACATTTCCGGAGAAGTAATTCCTGAAGGGAATGTGAGATGTGCAATGGGGAAAAATAGGAGAATGAAGAGTTCTAAGCTTTGGTTTTAACTCATGCACAAGTCAAATGACCTTGAGTAAATTGTTGTACCTCTCTGACCTTACTGTCTTCTCCTCCCAAAATATGGATCACGATCCATTTGTAGACTGAATTGTCTCCCCCTAAAACTCCTATGTTGAAGCCTTAACCTCCAATGTGACTCTCTTTGAAACTAGGGCCTTTTAAGACATAATTAAGGTTAAATTAGGTTAATTAGTTTAAATAGGGGTGCACCTTAATCCAATATGACTGGTGTCCTTAAAAGAAGAGGAAGAGACATGCATAGACAACATGAGGACACAGAAAGCACGTGGCCATCTGCAAGCCAAGGAGAGGCCTCGGTAGAAATCGAACTTACTGACGCACATTAGTCTTAGGTTTCCAGCCTCCAGAACCGTGAGAAAATAAATTTCTGTTGTTTAAGCCACCCAGTGTATGGTATTTCATTATGGCAGCCCTAGAAAACTAATACACAATCTGTGTCCTGAAAATCTGGCAAGGATTCTGAGAAGTCTGGATGAGAAAATATTTGTAAAACTCTTTCACAAACTATGAAGTTTACTAAAAACAGGAGATACCACTATCTCTTGGTGGGATTACCATTTGCTTTCATATATAAGAGATAATCCCCTTAAGGAAAATGCTTAACAGAAGAAAGACTCAAGAAAAACTTGAAATATTGGTTATGTTTATTAGCTGATTTGTAGTAGGTCAATTCCTTCCAGTTTATGCAGTCTTAGGAGATGAAATCCTACCTTACAGTCAAAACAACTAGAAGACTAACATTATTATAAGTAGTAAAGGGCAAAGACTCTGATACCATTGCTCAGTTTAAATATAGTTAGTTAGTGATATCTGCAGTGTAATTTATTTTTCTCTCAGAAGGTTACTTACATCTATAGATAATAATAGTTAATATTTATTGAGAAGTTACATGTGCTTTTTCCATGTGTGAACTCAATTAATCCTCACAACATTTGAGGTAGAACTGTTATTATCTCTTAATCAAAATATGACGGTCCTACTGGCCTGCGCAAAGAATTCATGACTAAGAACCCAAAAGCAAATGCAATGAAACAAAAATAAATAAATGGGACCTAATTAAACTAAAAAGGTCCTGCATAGCAAAAGAAACAATCAACAGAGTAAATAGACAACCTGTAGAATAGGAAAAAAATATTCACAAACTATATGTCTGACAAACGACTAATAACCAGAATCTACAAGAAACTCAAACAAATCAGCAAGAAAAAAACCAAATAACCCTATTAAAAAGTGGGCAAAAAACATCAACATTTTTCTAAAGAAGAGATACAAATGGCCAAAAAACACATGAAAAAATGCTTAACATTGCTAATCATTAGGGAAAGGCAAACTAAAATTGCAATGATATACCACCTTACTCTAGTCAGAATGGCCATTAGTAACAAGTCAAAAGACAATAGATGTTAGTGAGGATGTAGCAAAAGGGAACACTTGTACAGTGTTGGTGGGAATGTAAATTAGTACAACCTCTGAGGAAAATAGTATGGAAATTTCTCAACAAACTAAAAGTAGACCTACCATTCAATCCAGCAATCCCACCACTAGGGATGGACTCAAACAAAACAAGTCATTATATCCCAAAAGACACCTGCAATTGTATGTTCACTGCAGCACAATTCACAATTGCAAAGATATGGAATCAACCCAAATACTCACCAACTGAGGAGTGGATAAAGAAAATGTGGTGAATATATACCACGGAATACTACTCAGCCATAAAAAAGGACGGAATAATGTCTTTCATAGCAACATGGATGGAACTGGAGGCCATTATCCTTAGTGAAGTAACACAGGAATGGGAAACCAAATACACATTTTCTCACTTATAAATGGGAGGTAAGCTATCGGTGCATAGAAGTATACAGAGTAGTATAATGGATATTGGAGGTTGGGAGGGGATGAGGGAAGAAAAACTACCTATTGGGGACAATGTACACTATTTGAGTGGTGAGTACACTAAAAACCCAGAAATCACCACAAGATAATTCATCCATACAACCAAAAACCACTTGTACCCCTAAATCTATCAAAATCTAAATTTTAAAAAATACAAAGGTCCTGAGGCTGAGAGCTTATAAGTGGGGAAACTGAGACACAGGCTGTAGTCTGTTCCTAATGTCTCAACCAAATCACTGCTTCTAGTCATTAAAAGTTCTTCTGCAAGGCCTGGATTAACAGAAAATTTTATATACAAAAATCAGTGTCAATGCTATTTGGCAGTATTATTTATCATATCCAAGTATTTTCATTCCCACACACACTGTATTTATGGTTACATGATGTAAATATGTGCATTTTCATTAAAATTAGAAAGGTCCGTAATGTGCTTGAACAAATTGATGAGCTGTTCCATCATATGTTTGCTACATGAGTACGTAAAATCCGTGTTTTTATTATTACTCTTATTTCAACACTAATGTAAATCTCCTAAACGTGACAAGTGAGAATATTTTAAGTCAAGGAGAGTCCTTTGAATAATTTGAAACTGGAAATTATGCATATAAAATAGCTATGGAAAACATAAACATTTATAAAGCATTTCATGATAATTCTTAACATCTATCCAGAGAATTTTAAATATGCTAAATACATAGACTTTTTGCTCTTTTGTGTTATTTGCTTCCATTGTAGTCTGTAAGTATTTGACTAGAAGTTTCTATAACAATACAGCTGACTGAGTGCAAATTGACTTGTGTCAATTAAATCGACCACTGTCACATGAGGCCTCAGAGTGTTGCAGTAATCAGATACATCTTTATTTCTCTTGGCTCTTTCTCAACAATTTTATTTTCTGTAACAGCTTTTTATTAAAAGCAAAGCAGAACTGCAACACAATTTAAATGTATGTAAACTAGGTCACAAAAGGGATGCAAAATGTTTGCGGTGTGACTATTACATATTCATACAGCTAAAGTATGATTCATTCATCAACTCTTACACCAATGGATAAGAATATTCCATGATTAAAAGTAGCCCAAATCTAATAACCTTAAGCTATATTAATGGATCTCTTTGCCTATTATAATATTTTAGCATTACTTCTGATAATGATTCCCTTAGCAAGGGGAATCTACAAACTAAACTTTTAAAAATTGTTAAAGGATGACTAAAACTCTGCAAACCAAGTAGTGGAATTTACAGAAAATTCTGGGAGAACAAGTGAGATAAAATACTGAGCAAGATTATCAATTAGTATACATGTAAAACTCTCCTATTTTATTTCTGATTCTGATACTAATATACTCTTAAGGAATTTTGCAAAAGTTGATCTGCTGGGCAAAAATAAACCTTGAGACCAAACGGGTAGTCAAATTTAATCCACTTTCATATTTATTTCCCCAAAGATCTACTTTGTGCCAGAGATAATACAAACCTGGAGTGAAAACACTGAGTTGGTTACTACTGTTTACTAAGTACTTTTCTACCCTATTTCTATTTTTCCCTGAGATTTTCTATTTTAAACACATACACAACCAGAACCCATATCTATTCAGATACCAAGTGGGTTATTTTGTGTAAAAACAAGTTTTTAACAACAAACCTTCCCAATTTGACAATTCAGTGTCAAAGAAAAATCTTTATTTTTATAGCCTCCATCTGTGTTCAATTGATTTGAGAGAAACGAGCAATCCTATCTTAACACTAAATATCACAAACGACAAGCCCTAGCTGAGAAAGTATCTTAATTTGGTTAAGTTTCAACAATTAAAATTCGGGTTACTCTCAGAGATGATTAACTATTAAAACTACTTTTACAAATATGAAACCAATTTTTTTCATTAGGGGAAGGGAAATAGTAAGGAGGAGACAAATGGAGAAGTTATCTTCCAATGAGTAAGACAGAGCAGATGCACTAGGGAATAGTTGGAGAGGTGGAGCGGGGCTGTGGTAAGCAGTCACAGGGAGGATCAGAAAGTAGACGCGAAGGGACTCAGCTGAGCTCTGTCTGACCCTTGCTACCTTGGCCCTCATCCATAGCTTATTTCCAAAAGTTCTGGGTATTTGTCAGGGAACCTGAAAAGAGGGTAAGATGCTTGGACACTGCATGTGAGGGAAGTCATAGCCTTCTCCATCCCCAAGCAAACAGAACCAATTAGGAATTTCCCTGAGTCTGGGCAGCATTTGACACACCGCCACCGTTAGAGTCTTTGTTGCTCAAAGACACTTCTACGGTCTATAATGTAGAGAATATGATTAAATCTTTCTGTTACTGCCTGGATTCTTGTCCAGCCTCAGCGCTGTTATGCTGAGCATTGGTTCTTGTTGCACATAACTGTTGATGGAGAAGAAAGTATGAAGATGAGAGTTGACTATTTATCATTGAGCCTAAAAATACTCTAGAAGTCAGTCATTTGAAAAATATTTAATAGGAACTGTGACTAAATCCACACTTCTTTAAAAACAAAATCACGGATCAATGAAGGGTTCATTTTCTTTATTTTATAAAAGTAGATACATTTCCACATTTTGCTATTATAATTAGGTCTTTTAAATTATTTAAATGATGATCTATATTCTAATATTATGGAATAAAAATGGTAAGTGGGGTGAGGAGAAGAAAAGGCAAAGAATGTCCATTTGACTTGATTTATATTTAAGTAATGTTTCTTCAGTGCTAGTGAAATAATTTTTTATGTGAAAAATTAGAGATTTTAGTAAAAATTAAAAACAAGATCCTAATATGAGAGGAAACAATTTTTATTACATAAACAATGATCTCTTACCTAAATCCCTCAAGTAAAAATTTCAAGTATAAGGTGCAGTAATTAATACATATAATTTAGATGGTTTTATTAGTGTTAAATAAACAATTCTATTCTATTCAATTCTATTCTATTCTTATTCTCCTTTTAGACTGAAAATAGAAGACTAAGTCTGACAACAGAGTAAACAATGTATGTTTAAGCAACACATTTAAAAAGAAATGTTAATAATTTAATAATAAAGGCTACCATTTATCAAGTAATATACTTTGTTCTGGGGATAATGCCTATCTCTTTATGCATTTTTCATTATTTAATCCTCTCAATAACTCTATAAGTAAGGTATTTTTACTTCCCATTTTTGAGAAAAGAAAATGGAAACTCAGTGTGATTAAATAACTTTCTGAAAGTCACATAACTAGTTAATAGCCATTCCTGAGTATGAAAATAAGTTTATTCCAAAATCTATTGTTTATATTGTCCACAAGACTGCACATTCTACAAGGATGGGGACCAGTCTACTTTGTTCTCCACTGGCACATATTATGTGTTCAATAAATATCAACTTAGAAATCACAAGATCTATAAATTTTGGAAGGAGACTTTATTTCTTGTTAAGGGTTATAGCCTACAAGGTGGCCATTCTGACAGGCTGGGAAGTGTAGCAGCCTTTGGCAAAGACCAGAGACAGGCACTCTGAGGAAGGGCCTAAAACAGGAATTTAAGCTGAACAGGTTGGCCAAGTATTCATATTCAACGACTTACAGGAGGATGTATGAATATTCATGAAGGTGGTCCTGACACATGCATATTGAACAAGCATGCATGTTATATAATACCCATGTTCACCTTGGAGTGGTGACTTAACAATTAAATGTATTACAATTAGGCCCTTTTTTAGGACAAAAGGCACCCAAGTTAGTAGCCTCTGTAAAACCTACCAGAACCAGTCCATGGTAAGTAGTCTCCCTGTCAGGAGAAAGTTACCAAAATTGGTCTCCTGTTCTATCAAAGCTATAGTTGTGGCTCGTGGAACAGGAGGTGGGGGACAGCTTCTAGGGGTGGATGAGCAGCAAATTGTTTTAATATTGCTTATCTCGAGGCCAGTAATTGTTTAGCTGCTAGAGAAAAAGAAAAACCTTGTGGCAGTTAGAACATAGTTTATTCTTTAAGTGTAGGCTTGTATGACTCAACCCTTGCCTGGCACAGCCTTAGATCCTGCTTAGAATTTGTTATCTTATTGCCACACAGAGTCTGTTCTGTTAGTCTCATAATCTCTATTTTAACATTAATGCTGGTCAGTTGTTGTGTCTAAAGCTGTGGTCCCCAGCCCCCAGGCCACGGACCCATACCAGACTGGTACCGGTCAATGGCCTGTTAGGTCCCGCAGAGCTCCACACCCATCCTTCCCACCTTCCCCCTCTCTCCCTTGAAAAAGAAAAATTGTCTTCCATGAAACTTAGGAAAGGGGGTGGGGGAGTGGGTTGCTGCATAGCAGGAGGTGAGCGGCAGGAGGCAGGAGGTGAACTAAACTTCATCTGTATTTACAACCACTCCCCATCACTCACATCACTGCCTGAGCTCCCCCCCACCCCCATCCCATGGAAAAATTGTCTTCCATGAAAATGGTCCCTGGTACCAAAAATGTTGGGGACCACTGCTCTAAACCATAAAAAGGAGGTGGTATAATGAGGCATGTCCAACCTCTTATCCTGTCACGGTTAGGAACTCAGTTTTTTAAGATTTCTCTGGGATACCCTTGGCCTAGAGGGGGGTCCATTCAGTGGTTGGGGGCTTAAGATTTCATTCTTAGTTTACATAAACATTAGTAAACTTGTGCATGCTTTTCATTGCCATAAAGATTTTATGGGCCGGGCGCGGTGGCTCACGCCTGTAATCCTAGCACTCTGGGAGGCCGAGGCGGGCGGATTGTTTGAGCTCAGGAGTTCGAGGCCAGCCTGAGCAAGAGCGATACCCCGTCTCTACCAAAAATAGAAAGAAATTAATCGGACAACTAAAAATATATAGAAAAAACTATCCGGGCCTGGTGGCGCATGCCTGTAGTCCCAGCTACTCAGGAGGCTGAGGCAGAAG
>RJWJ010046866.1:0-11196 GCA_004363605.1 Indri indri
AAATGTGTGGTTCCTTTTAAATTGGCATACTATGAACTTTCAATGCCAACAGATTTGCTGTGTCTGATTCTAGTTTTCATTGAAAAAAAATGACCAGCTTTTCTCTTTTATCATAAATGTCTGCAATAAATTGACATTCCCATCCCAGGGGCTTTCTCATTGGAAACCAATTTTCTATTGTTATTTTAAAGCAGCATCAGCATCGGTCCCCTGTATTCAGCTGATGTGGACACATAATCAATTATAAAATATATTTAGCTCTGAGGATGTTTTCCTCTGAAGAGTTTCACATCTGAGTCTTGCAGGGAAGATATAAGAGATCACTTTTATTTAAAGCCCTGGAGATTCAGAGGAATAAACTAGAAGCTAAACTCGAGACTTTCAAAATCCTGAGATCTATCCAGGCATCCATCATACACGACAGAATGATTACATTGCCTCCAGGATTAGGCGCGTAATGCTGTATTGAGTTAATCTCTTTCTGTTGCAAGATATATATGTACGCCATATATATCTTTTCTTCAATATATCAGTAAGTATAAAAACTGAAAGCTCAGAACTTTGACATACCCATGTATTAATTTCTTTTTGTTTAAACAATATAGGAAATAGTCTTCATTAGAAAGGACCATAATGGACATACGTGGATAGGTTTCCCTGCTGGTTGCTCAAAAACTAGATGTTTACCAAATGGCAAACAAGAGTCTCTATGTACACGTATTTTCTGAGATTGGGAGATTTGAGAAATGCATAAAGGATCAATGACTCATTTGTGATGTGTGAGTCCTACTGACGACGTGTGTACTGACCATTCATGCTTCCAGAGCCTCCTTCCTGTTGATCAGGGATTAAAAAATGATGTTTTGGAAATTTGGTCACCTCCAGGTCTCCCTGGGCACAGAGTTTTGTTTTTTCTTTTTTCCTCTGAGGTAGATTCGTGGGCAGCTCTTGTTATTTACACTAAAGAGGGGAGGAGAGACGTAGATTTGATAAAATTGGATAATCCTAAAATCATCTCTTTGGGGTTTAGAATTCATTGCTTGTTTTTAGATAGAAGATACACTTTCTTAACCTCATTTTCTTTGGAGCAGTTTTAGAAATTAATTTATATTGCTTGAGTACACAGTGGTAGAAGGCAGCAGAGACATTTGTAAAGCACACAGGATCGCAAGGGAAGACGAGATTAAAATTTTGCTATCGATATTACCGTGTTGTTCATATACATTTAGATAACTTAGTTCTGTGATATTTGCTCACAATGCTCTTTTAAAAAGTTGCATACTATACAATATATATCCATATATGTAAATTTTATATATGTATATGTGTATGTGTGTGTATATATATATATATATAGCACTCCTTCGTATATTATTATATGCTGCTCTATAATGATATATAAAGGAATGAAATAAATAGGATTCTGGTTCTGCCATCAATTTACTGTATGACCAGTGTGGGCTGAGAGGAAGGTGACCAATCATCCCTGTTTGCCTGGGTCTGAGGGATTTCCAGGGATGTGGGACTTTCAGTTTCAAAACCAGGATGAGTTATTCAACTTAGCTTGGAGGAGTAGCCATGGACAGGGGGAGGGTGAATTTTCCTGGTGGCCTGGGCCAAGTATTGATATACTGCAAAAATATAGTGAGCAAAATAGTGCATCAAGGAAAGGGCCAGAGCAGAGCAAAGGAGAGAGGCTGAAGTTAACAGGCAGCTCAAAGGTTTAGACAGTGAGGGGCATCCTCGTGTGGAGCCAAATGAAACTAGAATGAGCTAGGCCCATTCTGGGTGGATAATGAGGAGTGGTTTTCCCAGGAATTCTAGAAGAGTTAGTTGGCTGCTGTAAGGGTCTTCGCATTCAGTTCCCTGTGCTGCATGGATGGGCCAGTCGTGGGCACATACAGAGCCAGCAGAGGAAATCAAAACTTTCCCTCACAGGAGTAGGTTGTCTCCATCCAATACAGGGGATAAAGTAAACATTACATTCCAATAATGAACTCTAGTTTCTTATTTTCATGTTTAAAATGTACTGAGTATTTTATCTTATGAATCTGCAGAATTGGATGGTATTACATGACGCTCCCAAATGCTCTCTTTCCCTAAAAGTTACCCTGGACAAAGGTGGTGTGACAGGTGGTGGGGGTCTGTGATCTTCCTGTACTCCTTCTCCATGAGAAGAGAGGCTCAGATTCCTTTCCGGATCCACATGAGTAGGAGTCTTGTCCAACCCCAGTGGGGTATGCTTGCCTCTCCCCACCTGTGGGCAGCAGAGGTGCTGCCCTGAGCTCATGGTATATTTACTTAGTGAACTACATGCATAAACTAAGTCAACAATCTACGAGGTGGAGATATTTTGATATAGCGTAAACAGGGACAGGGAAAGAATAATAAATTCAGGAGTGAATCCACGAAATGCATGCTGAGAGGTTCTGTATGATGAATGGACAAGGGCTACAATCGGTTCTATGCCCAGAGAGAAACATGGTCCATTATATGTCCCAGTGTCCATAGGACAGAACTATCCAGTGACAGAAGAGAAGCAAGAGGGCAATTTTTCCAGTGAATCTTTATAAGAAGGATACTTTGAAACGTAATGAGCCACATTCTCAATAGTACCTTGAGAGAAGTTTCTTAAAAGTGCTTCCTTATAGGAACATTATATGTTCCTCCAATAAAGGTGGATGGCATAACTCCACAGCCTTCAAAAATTCCTATCTTAAATTCTTTACAGAATAAAGTAAGGTATGAATACATCCATTAAAAAGCAGATAAAAGTCATCAAAAAATGGCTAGAACTAAATGAGACAGTCTAGGTGTGAAGAGATCTACTGGCCTGGAACAATCCAAGGACAGATTATAGGGCACACAGAGGACTGTCTGGATTTTCTATCTTTCAGGCAATTCTTGATAATGATGTTTCCCAAACAAGCTTTTGAAGCATGGAAAGCAATGAGTTTGATGGGATTCTGCCTGACACATACCTCCTGGAAGTCACTGCGCTATGTGGCCAGTTATGTCTCCCATCTGATAGAATGCCTCGTGTGAATGCTGAGAATTCAAACGTGGATGCCACCGGAATAGAGGCCTTCCTGCCCTTTCTTGGAGGTGGGCCAAGGAATGGTTGTGGCAGTGCCAAAACTCATCTCACAACATTGGTTCTGTCCCAATGCACGGAGGGACGGAAGGGCCCCAATGTTCTACCCCTGTAGAACAGTGTGGTAAGAATTTAAGCATGCAAAAGAAGTTAAACTCTTTTTGAGTTCTCTGGTCCATGGAGAACTAAGCTCCTTTGTTGAGCAGGCCTCAGATACATCGCGTTGGCTTTATTTTAACACTGTTCTCGAAATCACCTCAGAATGGTACCTGGGACCTCCGCTTAACTCTCTCCCTGACTTTTACTTTGGTTGCTCAGTGAATGTCTGAGCAGCTTGGCCTGTGTTTTTTTCTAGACCTCTCACTATTTTGTTTCTTTCTTTTCCCTTCCCTCCTTCTTTCTCTTCCTTCCTTTCTTTCCTTCCTTCCTTCCTTCCCTCCTTCTTTCTCTTCCTTCCTTTCTTTTCTTCCTTCCTTCCTTCCTTCCTTCCTTCTGCATGCCTGCCTTTCCCCCACTTTAACTCATACCTAAATTCACGGGCTCCCTCAGAGCTTCTAAGCAAAACTCTATATGGAATCTCTTCTTCACCTGCTGCTCAGCCTACCTGGTGACCCAACGTTCCACGTTCTCACCAGA
This sequence comes from Indri indri, assembly GCA_004363605.1. NCBI lineage: Eukaryota > Metazoa > Chordata > Mammalia > Primates > Indriidae > Indri > Indri indri. The sequence goes on from RJWJ010046866.1 coordinate 3,731, forward strand.
GTTTCTACCACCTCTCTTGATTAAATATGCAGGCCCATATTTTTGCACTATTACTTTCTAATAAACACAAATATGATTTTTATATAACTTATTGCAGTCAAATTACTCTGATTCCAACTGATCTGAAGACATCTCCAAATTAATAATGGTGTGGGGCAGAGTGGGGTGGTCAGTGAACTGTGTTTTTTATTATATTTTGTCCTTGAAAGATTTCAGAAGGAGACTCAGGAAGTCTGGGAGTTATATGTTCTTGTTAATAATTTTATCTTGGGATGCTTATCACATTGTACACAATCTCCTATTGATCTTTCTATTGTTTTTATAATCCTTGCAAACTGTGTATTTCCTTGTGACTGGTAAAAAGCTGATATTTGAAAAGATATTTTTATCCTGAGCGGTGCCCAGAAATAGAGATCTTTTTAATCTTATGAGCTATGAGACATTTTCTTTACCATAGAATTTTTCAGTAACTATTTTAAATTGATACTCTCTATATATTGTGCCTAATTTTGTCAAGAGACATACTCTTAGGAGCACTTTACCAAATATTTGGTGTTCTGCTGATAACCTTGAACCTCTTTCCTATTAAAGAATTAGCAGTTGGCACCTATTTATGAATTAATGAAACGGAAATGTCACTTTCTATTTAAGCAATATTTTTCACTTCTTTGGCATTTCTAGCTACTTTTTTTTTTTTAATTGTGTCCTCGGGGTAGTCATTCATTTTGGATCTTAAATATCAAGCTTTCGGCATTTGTCCTTTTGCAGACTGGGTCACAAGGCTGAACTCTAACACTTAAAGATGATTAGTGTTTACCACTTTACAACTGTTCTGATACTTTATCACTTGCTCTGCTTCCAGCTTGTTCTATAAATTCAGGTATTTAGTACCTGACTCTGAATAAAAACGTTTTGAAGTGTTTTAGCAGCCAAACCAACTATGCAATGAGGAAGAGGTTCAAATGACTTGCTTGTGGTTATGGTTGTCAAGGAAACCATTTCCTTATATAGTGTTTGACAACAGCCATGTTTTTTTTAAAGGCCATAAAAACAAAGCTTGTCCAGAAGCGGGGAGAAGAAAGCATGCAATGAAATGAGCCACAAGCCAACTGAAGGTTATGAGAATGCATTCGATGCAAAATGCTAGATACCAATTGATATGATATTTTAGAATACAGAAATGAGACTCAAGGGTGAAAACATGTTGAAAAATGTAGCAGAATAAGCTTGGGAGTAAAACGTCCTTGTTGAAGCAAGTTCAAGGTCCCACTATGTTCTCAAAATATAGTGTGTTCATTTTTAGGAGAATTGTTTAATTAAACAGGCAGCCTCATCTTTGCCATACACAAACCCATGGAATGGAATTTTAAACAGATTTAATAACATAATCAGTGGGAGGTTGGAATACACTGCCCAGCAATAGACTACACTGGAGGCTGCAGGGGCTGCAGGGAACGGAGAGCTTAGTTGTTAGGTTGGTCTAGCTTCCCGAGGTTTTGCTTTAAAGGGGAAGGAGTGAGTTGTGGTGCACAGTGATGAAGATCCTGATGGAGAAGATGTTGATAATGGATAAAGTCCATTTTTCTAAGTTCTTCTTCAAGGTCTAGACATGTAGAGTAAGACTCCAAATAGAGAAAAATGATGTTGGCCTAACACTGTAGCTTTTGGTTCTAAAATTTTGGGTTCCCATCTGTAAAATGTGAGACGTAAAGCATGAAAGATGTGGAGAAAGTTGAACTGTAAGGTCAATGGTTCCACAGAGAAAAGGGGTAAATTGAGCCTACCCCAAAGCTATCTAACCGATGAAAAAGGAACATATGATTTAAAAGATACATGATTTGAAATGTTGGAAGTCATATGAACATCCAATTGGAAGAGATAATTTCTGAATAGATTCTACTGTCTCAAAGAAACCTTTTCTTCCTTTTGAGTAATTTCTTTCCTTATTTTATAATTTATTAGGCTAATTATTTATGTAAACAAAAAATTGAGTTTGTGTATCTCCCCTCCTTTATCTTTGATGCACGCGTATAACTTAACTGTAGCATATGACATAGTGAAGTGTTTGCATTTTTTTATTTCCAGTTTGCCACAAAGAAAATGTTGTTTGGGTAACTTACGATGTTCAAAGATAGAGCCAACTCACCACTGCCTGTTGCCTGACATTTAAGTATCTTTTATTTATGAAGACTATCAAACACTTCTCTCTTTCCAACGCCTCTTACGCATTATTCCATCAGTATTTTAGTACAGAATAGGAAAGGAAAAACAGAATTAATGTATTTTAAGGGCAAGATGACTGACCTCATAAAAGAGAACGCTATAAGAAAGTGAGTGGGAAGTGAATGGGAGGAGGAGAATGAGGCATCATAGAATAACTTCAGATCCCCATGGCATTTTCTTCAATGTGAAAAGGGCCTAACCTGGTGCTTACCATGTAGGTGATTAATTTTTTCCCCTTCCCCAGCCCTGCCAACCATAATTTTCAGATTTCTTATCCTTTATGGTTTCTTAGAGCTTCCATTTTCCAGTTAGTCAATCTAAAAGCATGAGAATGACCAAAATGGTGAAAAGTCTGGAAATCATATTATATGAACATTAATTATAAGAAAAGGGGGTCTTGCATATGAAGGACTGTCACACAGAAGGGGAATTTAACTTATTCTGTGTGACTTTCATAGATCCAACTGTGACCAGTGGGCAGAAGGTGTATCATAGCAGATATTCATGTCCTCAGAGTTGCTAAAAATGGACTAGCCTGCTTTAAGACATAAAAAACTCATCATTTTTCTTTGCGTTCTTTAAGGTTTTCACTGCATCAACTATCTCCAGTGGCATTGCGCTCTCAGACTGGACATTCTCGTATGTCTTCCTTTAATCAGGCTCTTCTCCTCCTAATCTATTTATCACCCATTCACTCCATCTCAGTGAGAAACAGTCTCCAAGTCCTGTGGGTTTGATCTCCCTACAATCTCTTTCCATTCCCATTACCACACCCACATAGTTCCTGTGTCGCCCTGGAGACATGAGCTTCTTGAGGGCATGAGTTGTCTTTTATTTTCTTATAATTAATTAGCCAGCACAGTAGCTGAGTACTCAGTAAATGTATTCTGAGTGAGTATACGACTGTCAACAATTTACTTTGAGATTATTTTTGCCTTGAGTGGCAGGTTGTTCTATTCATCCAATAAGTATTTTTTGAGCATCTAGTATGTGCATTGGGGATAAATGGTTGAATAAGACATAGTAATTTCTCTCCAAAGTTCATAGTCTAATTGGAAGGAAAATATGTGAACAAAAATGGATTTTGATCAGGCAATGTTGTGAAAAGAAACGTATACCTGATCAACTTAATTGGAGTTACATTGGGGTCTAACTTAATTGGAATTCTGCAGCCAGAGCAGTCAGCTGTTCTTCGAGAGGCCAAGGGCAGGGTTGTGTAACATGGGGCTAAAAGTAGCTCCTCCCAGAGATCACAGAAGACACCCATATCTGAATGGGTGAGCCAAGGAAGGTCATGAGGAAAAGCCACAGTTCTGGTTCCAACAACCAGTCTTTCCTCTTTAGGCCTGTGTTTTCTTAGCCTAAAGATTCTCATGTTTTCACTTTTCTCATTGGACCTCAGCTCTTTCCACATCAAACTGTGTTCCATACTGGTTCGCTGTCAAACTGGTTACTTCCTAGAATCAGAGTGGGCTTTTGATGTTTCAGTCTGCAATTGCTTAAAGATCAGACTCTCTGCTTAGCTCCACAAATATGGTTAGCTACTTTGTGATTACCCTAGTTATTTATTTTCCTATTTCCTATGAATCCAGGCAAACGCATAAAATGGTAGATATGAGAGGCTCCTCCAATGTTATACTTTCTGTTAACCAGTTCATTGGAAATGCTTGTGAATGCCTATTCCTTCCCTCCACCAATGTTCTAGCCAAAGCATTCTCTGCGGCTTCAGTGAGAGTGGTTTTATAGACCAACCTGTATTTAAGAAGGGGAAAAACATATGTTCTTGGCTAAGGGTGGCCTGGAAGACTTTCCCTCATTGTTGTGATGCCTTCTCCCTCTAGTTATTTATGGTTTCCAACTAATAAATGTCCCAGGCCATAGTCCTCCTGCAACAAAATGTGATTTCATTATTCTGTCCTTTTCAGCCTCCTCTTACATAAGTACGATGGGTATTACCATTCTAACAGAGAAAGAAAGCTGGGGAATTGATCGAGTGCATATGTACACAAGAAGCAGAAGGGTCAGGGGAGAAAGATCAAGAGAGGGATAAGATGACTAAGTGCAAGAAATAAAACTCAGTCTTCTCTATTTGCGACCTCAAATTTTATTTTTGTTTCTTTTTTTGCCTTGGATTTTCTTCCATTTAATCTCTAATTGTTATGACATTCAAAATGCCAGACATCAGAATGAGCTCTGTCTCATGAGCCTGGACTCCAGCTCTGTGATCTGAGCGACAGACTCCACGTAGACAACTGGCAACCTGTGACTCACCTGAGCCATGTGATGCTCTCACACCACATCACAGTCAGGTGAAAAACAGGTAAAGTCTAAAGTCTGTGAGTAGAATCATGAAAAGTACCCCCAGGTCACTTTCCGAAGGCATTTGACTTTAAAAAAAAAATGTCTGTATTCAGATTTTATAATCTATCCAGTTACTTATTCACCAAAAATGTGTTATTTGCCAGTAATGCGAACCTTATTTACTTTGTCGAGCTATTCTATTACTGCCTTGTGATGATGGCGGGTCGGGTGGTGTGGTATGAGAAAACACACCAAGAAAACATGTTTTCAAACTCTCTCCAACTCATTTTAAAGTTCCGTTTAGTCTAACAGACATTTGTTTTGGTTATTACTTCCCAACTCTTGAAATCTTCTATCCGGTGCTCGTCCTATTTGATGTTTCTGCTCCATCTTTCCCTTTTCAGTTGGAATTAAAGAATTACATTCTAGTGTCATTTATTGTTCACCCTGTGCGTACCAAACTCAGCATCTCTGGTGATTTCCTGTATTTATAGGAATGGAAGTGCCCTTGAGAAAATATCACCTTCGAACCTTGAGTTAATGGAAGGCTTAGATCCAAAACTTGCTTAGAACTCTTGGGCTCAAGATGACATAGATTTTTTTCCTCAGAAAGTAGTTCATTCCAGAGTTGGATAATACAGAATTGCATATTTTAGACAATGAAATATGACCAACTGCAGGCTTATTCAAAACAAGATTTTGACATGGATAATCTCAAACTCAAACTGTATAATGAAAATTAGGCAGAATATTTAAGTCAAGCAAGAACTAATCATCTTTCTAAACTTATCCAACGCTTTCTGCTAACTCCTGATTATGTGGGAGTCGCTGATCTGTTTTTCAAATTCACTGGGAGTCTCCCAAGGTCATGTTCTTTCCTAGCATTCATACTTCTATGCTTAAACAGAAGGCCAAATTCCAGACTGCTACTTACAAAGGAGGTAGGAAAAAACTCTGAGTTCCCTGAATCATGAGACTCTGGTGAAGGCCAGTTCTACCTTGGGTCAGATTAAGTGGCAGGTAAACTGCCTGACTTTGGAAATCTTCCTGAAAGCACCACTTTACTTTGGTCTGAAAATCCTGTGTAGTGTATTCTACATGGATACTATTGTCTCCAGAAGACCATTGTTAAAGCAGTTGAGGCAGGGTCAGGACTTGATCATCTTTATGTGGTGTGTACTGAGCACCTGGCTTTGGACTGTATGTATTTGTCGAATGGATGGGTATTTCTTGTGGGAGAAAAGAGGTCCTGATTAGCTTTGCCTAATTAGCTAATTATTATAATGTGGATAGACATCACAAACAGAGAGAGTGTGGCTTGAGGAAGACATTCATGACTGGCAAATAGTAATGAAATGGAAAGAACTATGCTATGCATCTGAATACAGGTGCAGAGAACTGTACTGGAAATACTGAATCAGGATCTTTGGAGAGTTGGGCCCAAGAATATGCATCTCCCCCCAAAACTCCATAAGAAAATTTGAGATACAGTCATGGCTGGGAATTATTCCAACAAAAGGATGAATTCCTAGAACGGGCTTGAATTTAGTGCTTTCTGGATAAGTAGAGAGACAATAGATGCTTATTAAATGCCTGCTTGATTGAATGAATGAATAAATCAGGGACTAGGTAAAGCTGAGTCCTTCATTACAGTGACAGCCCTGCTGCCCCCGTTACATCCAAGCCCAAACCTCTTTAGCAGCACTGCCAGCTCCTCAGCTGTAATCTGGAGGTTGAAAGAGAAGCTGGGAAGAGCAATGAGACAAGAAAGATGACAATTGAAAACAGCATGCTGGGATGCTTTGGGTTACATCTGGTCTCCCCCTGTTCCCCTAAAAGAGGCAGATTGACATCCCGTCTCCTCCAGCTGGTTTATAGCATTTGCATGATTGAAAGTAATTTATGGCTCCTTCCCAGGCTCAGCCTTGGATCAGAGAATCTGACATTAAAATGGTGCATGTGACAGAAATGTGGCCTTGCAGGACCCCCAGAGGAGTTCCAAGTCAGATCAGCTGTCTTTCATTAATCAAGAGTTGGCTGTAGCTCACTCCTCTATTTGGAACGCGTCTCGCCTTTCATCAGTATTGCAGAATGGTGAGTTCATGGACGAGGTTTTAGTATGAAACTTGGTACACACTTGTTATTGTAATCTCAGACTGTAAAATGAAATGTCTCAACCTCATCATCAGTAGTACCATATTTAGAATGTCTTTGTGCATTTTCTTTTATTCTTAGATTGTTCCCTCCCCTCTGCCAATGCAAATGTGTGGCTGTTGCTCAGTGAGTTGTGTCCCCATACGTTCAACTGGAATCTCAAATTATAAGTCAGGACTAGGGACAGTCTTCAAGGAAGAACCACTGGCAGAGGGGAAAACTTGATATCCATGCCATTTAGCTAAGCACTGTGATAAGTAGTCTGCAGCACAGAAATCCACTGAGACAGGCCTTATTATTCCCATCTTATAGCTGAAGAATCTGAGGTTCCGAGACATTGAGAAATTTGCCTAAATTTACATATGCAATAATATAAGGAGGTAGAAGGTAGCAGGTACAGAAGTGGAGGGGAATCTGAAGGCTGAGTGAGAGGAAGTTAGCCAAGGAGCAGGTGGAGTAGTGTTCTGGGAGAAGAAATATCCCAGAGGAAGAGAATAATGGGGAACTGAAATGTTGGAATTCAGAGAGAGAAGTAACAGGAGATGGGCTCACAGAGGTAGGGCCGTGTTTACCTACCTCTCCTAAGGAGCCTTGAAAGACATGTTCATGAGACTGGACTTCATCCTAAGAAAGTTACGTGGTTTGGAGTGGGGAAATGACATGATGAGATTTCCTTTGCACAAGGATTCCATTGGTCGTGGGGTAGAGAATAGAGGTAAATGGAGGAAAGGCTATCACTTGGTTGTGGTTGTCTGTACTCTAACTTTGTAGACCAAAAACTCCAGAAG
>RJWJ010046867.1:0-11193 GCA_004363605.1 Indri indri
GGAGACAAAGGGACCGAGGGGGGCGCGGCCGGGGCGGGGGCCGAGAAGCGGCGGGGAAAAGGGGTGCACCGACGGCGCGGGCGCGGTGTCTTGGCCGCACTCCGGGCTCCAGCTGGGCCGGTAAACTCTGTCTCGGGCCCTGTCCCCGGTTTCTGTCCCCGCGCCGGTCCGAGGGCCCAGGAGGTGGACCTGGGCCGGTGGGTCCCGGGTCTCCAAGGGAGGCGCTCCGGCAGCCGCGCGGGGCCCGCACTGGGGAGCCGGGAGGACAGGGTCCGCATCCCCCTCACAGTCCCGCTAGCACTTGCCTGGAGAGCCCCCGATTTCCCCGCGCACCCCGGTCCGCATCCCCAGCGACCCTGGTACCTGGCCCGAGGCAGGCGAGCGTGGGCAGGCGGCAGCGGCTGACGATGAGGTCGAGCGGGAAGGCGCCCATGCTCCAGCGCAGGCCGGCCAGCCCTGCCGCCAGCTTCTCCATGGCATGGGCGCCCCCGGGGCCGCCGTCCCGGGGCCCCGACGGCCAGTCCCGCGCGGCCCGGGCTCCCGCGCCCGCCGCCACCTCCCGGGGCCGCTGCGGCGCTCCCCGCCTGGCAGTCCGGCCGGGTCGGCGTCACGTGGTCGGCCTCGCCTGGGGGCGCCGGCCCCCGCCCCTCGCCCCACCCCCGGCCCGCGCCCCGCCTCCCCGCTGGCCGGCTCGGCCGAGCTCCGCTAGCGCCTAGGTGACCGCCGGTGGCCGAGGACCCCAGAGCGGGCGCCCGGAGAGGAAACGCAGGCCGAGGTGGCATCTGCGGGGCGGGAGGGGCTCGGCCTCCTCCTTCCCGCCGGGTGTCCGCGGCCCCGCTAGCCCGGCCGCCCGGAGGCCCGCCCACCCCGCGCCGGGTCCGCTCCGAATTCGGCCCCCTTTACAGGGGTCCCCAACCCATGGTGGGTTGTATAATTATTTCAGTATATTACAATGTAATAATAATAGAAATAAAGTGCATAATAAATGTAATGCACTTGAATCGTCCGGAACCCATCCTCCCCTACCCCTCATCCCCGGTCCCTGGAAAAATTGTCTTCCATGAAAACGGTCCCTGGTGCTGAGAAGCTTGGGGACTGTTGCGGGCATTTATCCCGTCCAGCTCTCAGAGCCGGACGAGGCAGCCTCGTTAACCTCATTTTACTGACGAGCATACTGGGGCGCAGAGAGGGCCTGTGGCAGCCAGGACCTAAACCCAGCTTTGACTAGAGTCCTACTGCCTGATACCGCGCCCTCGGCCCCCTCGCAGAGCGGTTCCCAAGTTCCCAGCGCCCTCCTACCCGATACTCACGGGTCCCAAGAACCCGAGCTCCGGCGCACACACAGCGCGCGGTTACGCGGCTGCGTCCATTCTGCGGGAGAGGAAACTGACGCTCGGGACCGAGCCGTGGCGGAGTCCTCTCTCAGGTCGCTGCAGGACCCCCGTCCCCTCTCGCATTCCCTTCTTTTAATCTGCTCTTCCTTTTTTGTTTTCACCTCTTCCTTCCAACCTCTCTCGACTCCGGCTCGGGGCGCCCCTTGAGAAGTCCTTCCCAGAAGCTTCGGTGGCCTTGACCTCGCCACCCGGCCTGAGGACCCCGTTCGCCCTCGGTGTGTCTGCGGCGCCCTCTGCAGGTGATCTGGGGCTGGCGCAGGCCTGTCACGGGACAAGCTTACCTCCAGGGGCAGTGTGGCCACCAACAAGTTGGCCTTAGCCCCAGGGCTGGTCCTTAGAGGGCTCCGTTGACTCTAGTCTTCAGCCTCGGGACCCTCGGGAGGTCCCCCCACCTACAGACAAAAGCCTCTCTTCTGAGGTGACGGACACCTGGCATCGTGTAGTCTGAACGCCACAAGAAACGGCACCAGATAAGATGAACACAACTTCTCAGCGCAAAGAGATGTTTCGGATCACTAACTGAATCTTAATACGTTGCAGGGGAAGAAACTGAGACTCCAAGAGCAGAAATGCTTTGCTCCAAGGCCACACAGCAGGAAAGAAGCAGAGCTGTGACTAGAAGCCTGGCCCCGCCCCAAGGCCGCGGGGTGGAGGAGCTACCCTCAGCCTTTCTCCTCCCTCGGCCACGCCAGTGACATACTCGGAGTGGCCCAGGTGGACCCAAGCTCTCTTGGGTCTGGGGTGAGGGGGTTGTTTCCCAGGGAAGTGGGAAGAAGAAACATGGCAGAAAGCAGAAAGAAAATAGAGACGGGTGAAAGTATAGGGCTCTAAGAAGGCAATGGAGGGTCTGAGGTGGGAGGGTGAAGGGCTGAAAGAAGAGCGTGAATGAAGAGGATCCGCCTTTGATTCACTTTTCTTTTCCTGCCCTGTAGGGTCTCTCTTGTCATCTCCATGCCCGGCCAGGACAACAGGCATAACCTGGGTGTAATCCAGGACTGGGCCATATGGGCCCCTACAGCTGAGCCCTGGATGTAGATGCCACATCTGCCGCGGCTCCTCTTCCTCAGCATGGCTGCTCGCTCTGCACCCAACTTCCAGCCCTGGCCCTTCACCCCCAGCAAGGCATTCACAGCCACTTCCATTTCCGCAACCATGCCGGATCTTGGTTCTCTTTTATTTTCTGTCCCAGCTGAGGACATCACATTTTACCTGGTCCCCCAACCTGGGAATCTTCTCCCTAACCCTTGCACCCAACTAGTCACCAAGGCCTGGCAATTCTGCTTCCACCATGTGTCACGGAGCCCCTGCCTCCTCTTTGGGGGAGCTACTGTCCAAGCAGAAACCCTGCAAACCTGGGTTCTGGCTGAGTTAGGGACAACACAGGTGTGAGACATCAGGTCGGGCCACCCAACTAAATGGAGCTATCTCCTCACTGTTGCAGAACGTTCCAGAGCCTCTCCATGGCTTCTTACCTATTGGTGAATCTCCAGGGACCTGACACAAGTGCCCAGACACATACATTCCTTGATTTGCTGAAGGCCCAGGAACCCTGCAGGAAGGAGTTCAGCTTCATGTGGAGTCAGAAACGCTTAGATCTTTCCTTGGACTGAGATTACTGGAAGAAGGTTGGTTGGAAGGAGCCAGGAAAGCTGCCCGCAGAGGCTGGGCTTGTATGTAAAACACCTCATCCCACCCATCTGTGGATAGGGATGGCCTTTGCTGGGCTCACAAACTGAGGGAGGCCAGGGAACATTTGGGTAAGCACCTCTGAGAATTCTAGGGAATATTGTATTTAACTTTTCATTTCAGGAAATTCTAGACGCGAGGCAGGAGGATAGCTTGAGCTCAGGAGTTTGAGACCAGCCTGAGCAAGAGTGAGACCCCCATCTCTACTAAAAATGGAAAAATTACCCAGGCATGGCGGTGTGCACCTATAGTCCCAGGTACTTGGGAGGCTGAGGCAGGAGCATGGCTTAAGCCCAGGAGTTTGAGGTTGCAGTGAGCTACAATGACACCATTGCACTCTACCCAGGAAGACAGTGAGACTCTGTCTCCAAAAAAAAAAAAAAAAGAAAAAAGAAAACTCTAGACATAAACATAACCAGAGATAATAGCATTATGAATTCCCACGTACTCGTCTCCCAGCTTCGACGCTTATCAGCCCACAGCTGATTTTATTTCTATATACCTGCTTACTCCCCCCTCATAAAATTTTTTAAAAAACAGTTTTATTGAGCTATAATTCATATATTATACAATTCATTCATTTAAATATTTTTAGTATATTCATTGTATTGTACAACCATCATCACAATTTAATTTTCAAACATGTTCATGTCCCCAAAAGAAAACTCCTTTCCCCACCCATCCCCCAGCCCTAAACAACCACTAATCTACTTTCTGCTTCTATAAATTTGTGGATTCCATACATTTTAATATAAATGGAATAATAAAACACGTGGCCTTCTGCGGCTGGCTTTTTTCACTTAGCATAAGTTTTCAAGGTTCATTCGGGTATCAGTGCTTTATTCTTTTTTATTTCGGAATAACATCCCATAATGTGCATAATGTGCATCCCATATTTTATTGATCAGTTCATCCGTTAATGGACATCTGGGTGGTTTGCACTTTTTTGGCTATGGGTGTCATGAACAACGCTGCTGTGAACATTTGTGTACAAGTTTCTGTGGGACATTTGTTTTCATTTTTCTACCCAGGGGTGGAATTGCTGGATCGTATGGTAACTACGTGTAACTCTTTTTTTTAGTCTAGTCAAGTGCAGTGGTGAGAAGGGAGAAAGAGTTGAACAAGGAGTTCGATCTGTAACTGACTGGACAATCGATTGAGAGAACTCACTGCCTGTGGACCAGCCTCCATGTTTAACTTTTTGAGGAACTGCCAAACTGTTTTCTGGAGTGGCTGTGCCATTTAGCATTCCCACCTGCTGTCTATCTTTTTGATAATGGCCATCCTAGTGGGTATGAATTGGTATCTCGTTGTGGGGTTTTTGTTTTGTTTTGCTTTTTAAAGGGTCTTGCACTGTCACCCAGGTTGGAGTGCAGTGGTGTGATCACAGCTCACTGCAACCTTGAACTCTTGGGCTCAAGTGATCCTTTTGCCTCAGCCTCCTGAGTAGCTGGGACTACAGGCATGCGCCACCATGCCCGGCTAATTTTTTTATTTTTTGAAGAGACAGAGTCTTGCTTATGTTACCCAGGCTGGTCTTGAACTCCTGAGCTCAAGTGATCCTCCCACCTCAGCCTCCCAGAGTACTGGGATTACAGGCATGAGCCACCCCACTTGTCCTCATTGTGGTTTTGATTTACATTTTCCCTAATGACTAACACTGCTGAGTATCTTTTCATGTGTTTATTGGACATCTATCTTCCTTAAGGAAATGTCTATTGAAGTCCCTTGCCCATTTTAAAATTGAGTTATTTGTCTTTTTATTATTGAGTTGCAAAAGTTCTTTGTATATTCTAGATAAAGACCTTTATAGAGATAGGACTTACAGATATTTTCTCCCCTTCTGTGAGTTGTCTTTTCACTGGAGTTATTGTTTTCAGCACAAATGTTTTGATTTTGATGTAATCCAATTTATCTATTCTTTCTTTATTAGTTTTTTTTTTTTTTTTTGGTGTCATAGCTAACAAATCATTGTCTAACCTAAGTTTACAAGGCTTTACTCCTATGTTCTCTTCTAAAAGTGATACAGTTTTAGCTCTTACATTTAGGTCTATGATCCATTTTGAGTTCATTTTTGCATATGGTGTGAGGAAGGAGTCCATCTTCATTCTTTTGCGTGTTGATATCCAGTTGTCCCAGCACCATTTGTTGAAAATACTATTCTTTCTCCCATTTAATTGTCTTGGTACCTTTGTCAAAAACAATTGAGGTTGGACACAGTGGCTCACAGCTGTAATCCTAGCACTATGGAAGGCTGAGGTGGAAGGATCACTTGAGCCCAGGAGTTCAAGATAAGCCTGGGCAACAAGTCGTGGTCTCTACAAATTTTTTTTTAAAAAACTAGCCAGGTGTGGGGTCGTGTGCCTATAGTCCCAGCTACTCAGGAGGCTGAGGCAAGAGGATTACTTGAGTCCAGGAGGTTGAAGGTTGCAGTGAGCTATGATGACACCACTGCACTCTAGCCCAGGCAACAGAGCAAGAGACCCTGACTCAAAAACCAAAACAAAACAAAACAAACAACAACAAAAAACCAATTGGCCATAATGTCCTCATAGAACTTTGAAACAGATCTTAGATCTTATCATTTTATCCATAATTATTTCTATATGTATCTCTAAAGATAGAAACGATTTTTTATAAAATATAACCACAAAAATATTATACAACTAAAAACTAGCAATTTCTTAATATAATAAGATGTTTATTCAGTGTTCATATTTCCCCAACTGTCTTACACATTTTTTAACAAAGCGGTTTGTTTATGTGATTCAAAGTCCCGATAAGGTCCATACACTTTTTCCTTGTAATTTATTTGTAGAAGAAACTGGATCTTTTGTCCTGTCGTGTTTCCCACAGTCTGCGTTTTGTTGATTCCATCCCTTAGGATAGTTTAACGTCTTCTGATTTTCTCTAAATTGATAGTAGAATGTAGTGACTTAAATTCAAATTGTTTGGATTTTGTCTTTTGACATAACTATGCCATAGCAGGTGGTGGTTCTTCCATCAGGAGGCATGTAATGTCAGGTTGTCTCTCTTTCTGTGATGTCAGCAGTCATTATTGATAGCCTAAGTGTCACCTCCCTTTAAAACAGTCCAAAGCTGGACATTGTGGCTCTTGCCTATAGTCCCAGCTACACAGGAGGCTGAGGTGGGAGGATCACTTGAGCCCAGGAGGTCAAGGCTGCAGTGAGCTACGATTGAGCCACTGCACTCCAGCCTGGGCAACAAAGCAAGACCTCATCTCTAAAAAAAATTAATAAAGCAAAACAAAAACAGTCTAATTCCTCAAGACAAAACTGATTCATCTGTCCTCAGTGTGCACGTCACACCACTACTGCGGCATTTATTATGTTGCATTATAGTCGTTTACTCACATATACCTCCTGCATTGCAGCTATTCGAAGTTGATGCCCCACAGGGACTAACATGGTGTCTGACTTACAGCAGGCATCAGCAGTGAAGGCAAAATGGCCCTAGGACTGGGAGGATGACCTGTGGAGTACAGCGCCTGTGCAAGTTACTGAAACTTTTCCAGTGGTGGCAAGAGCCAACTGTCAAAATTTCAGGAATTTTTACAAGTGGGTTATTAAAGAGCCATTTATAAAAATTAAATTATAAAAAGTTACAAATAAACAAATTATATTACACAACCATAATGAACACTTAAGACTCATCAATTCCTTGTTGTTTTATTATACTTTACTATTTTCCGCTCTCTTGAGGTTATTTATGTCTATTGTATCTGCGTAGTAGAAAAACGACACTACTACACATCCCTTCCCAATTCTGCATTCAGTGATGTCGTGTTGATAGCTTGAAACTGACTGTGGTGTCAGCATTTACGCAGTAGAAACTGGCAAATGCCAAGAATGAAGGCCTTCTTTTTTTTTCCTGGAAAGTGGTTGTAAAATATTTTCCAGCACATCACTGACTCTCGTTGTAAAGTGGGCATAAAAATAGTATCCACTTTGTGTGGGATGTATATAAAGCACTTAGCGCAGTGTCTGATGCACGCTTTACTAAATGGTAGCCATAAATATTGTTATACGTATCTCCTCATCTCTGGACTGGGCAGCTGAAGGCGGCCGTACTGTCATTAGACATCTCTAAGGCACATGTACCATGGAATACTACACACCCCTTAGAAACGATGCTTACGAAAGAACTGTAATGACATGGGGAAACTCTCATGGCATAGTGTTATGTGAAAAAGTCAGAATACAACAGGATATACCATTTCCTAAATGAATGAATGAATGAACTCTAAGAAAAGGATCAAAGCGAACATGCTCTATTGTTAAAAATGTTTATGTCTAAAATAAGTGATATTGTTTTTCTGCTTTTTTTTTTTAAGAGACAGGATCTCACTCTGTCACCCGGGCTAGAATACAGTGGTGTGTGATCATAGCTCACTGCAACCTCAAACTCCTGGCCTCAAGTGATCCTCCTGCCTCAGCTTCCTGAGTAGCTAGCAATACAGGTGTACACCACCACACCCAGCTGATTTTTAAAATGTTTTGTAGAGTGTGCGCTATTTTGGCCAGACTGGTCTCAAACTCCTGGCCTCAAGTGATCCTCCTGCCTCAGCCTCCCAAAGTGCTGAGACTACAGGTATGAACCACCGCACCTGGCTGCTTTTAAAATGTCTTCCTAAGTTGTATATAGTGAGGAGGCATTTATTTGATCATTAAAAGCCAGTTTGCTTTTAAAACGAGGGGATGTGACTTGATGGTATCTGAGACCCTGCGCTACTCTGACGTTCTGATATTTGGATATTCTCCAAGTAGGAATTTTGCTGCCGTCCAGGGGAAGCAGCCAGGCCACACAGCAAAGCACGTCCCTGCTAGGGCAAAGGCCTCCTGGGCACAGTCCCTGGGAGACAGGCGTCAAGATGAGGGTTTGTGGGGACAGTGGGTCCTCCACAGCAGGGCAGCCAGGGAGGACACTACCTTTGCCCTCATTCAACCTAAGTTTCTTTGATAAAAGAAACTCTTTCAATACCTCTTTATTTCAAATTTAGGCATTTATTACTTGTACTGAACATACATCACCTTTTGATTTGTTTGGAGTGGTCTTTCATTCACAGTCACTGAGTCATTACCGTGGACACAGTTTCGACATTTTGTTAAACTGGGTTTCCTATTTGCCTTCAGGTTCTCTTTTGCAAAATTAAGGATCAGACAATTTATGGGGTATATGATTTAGGTAATTATTTGCCCCACTGAGCCACTCTGTCTATGCATTATAGAGACTCAGAATTGTGGCTGTGTGCTCAGATGTCTGTCAGCTGATGCTCACGGGTTGGAGGCAGGGCTTGTTGTCACACTATTCCCTTGTCAGTTGCCTGCAACGGGCAACAGAAATAGATCCCAGTTAGACAAGGAGTCGAGTGTGCATACCCAGGTTAACCAGCTTGCAGGTCTTATTTATTCCAGTGATATATTGCTGCCCACATATAAGATACCTTCCTGTTTTGTTTATTTCCTTATTGGTCAACTTGATGCTATATATATATAGCAGCCTTAAAAATGTGTGTATCATTCAGAATGGGCTATGATGTTAGCTGCAGGTTTTTTGTACATGACCTTTATCAGATTGAGGAAGTTTCTTTCTATTCCTACTAATGTATTATTGTTTTCTATTTATCTCCTCTGGTTTTGTTCCTCTGTTCTTCGTTTCCTGCCTCTTTTTGTCTTTTTAAAGAAATCCATTTTAAAAGGAAAACAAAACAAACTTGTTATATGCAGCTTATCGCCTTGTGAATGTCAGTAATTTATTTTTCGATAACATTGCCAGTAACGGAAAATCTTAAAATAATTCCAGGCCCAGTCTTCTAGACTGAGCAGAAATAATGAAAGGAGTGTTTTGATAGCTTGTTGAACGGGGCGGGCCTCTCTTGTCGCATTTCTTTCTTTTCTTTCTTTCTTTCTTTCTCTTTCTTTCTTTCTTTCTCTCTTTCTTTCTCCTTCCTTCCTTCCTCCCTTCCTTCCTTCCTTGCTTTTCTTTTCTTTTTTAGAAACAGGGTCTCACTCTGTCACCCAGGCTGGAATGCAGTGGTGCGATCGTAGTAACTCACTGAAGGCTCGGTCTCCTGGGCTCAAACAATCTTCCCACTACTCAGGATGGCAGGCACATGCCACTGCACCTGGCTAGTTTTTTTTATAGAGACGGGGTCTCACTATGTTACCCAGGCTGGTTTTGAACTCCTTCAAGCGATCCTCCTGCATTGGCCTCACAAAATGCTGGGATTATGTCAGGTCCGGCCTGTTGGCGGGCTGTTGTCCTGGTTCTTCAGCTCCTTGCTTGGAAAATTCACAAGCAGGGCTGGTGTGACAAAGTGACCACAGACAGGAAGCAATTCCACACAGCTTTTATTGCAGAAAAGAAGGGAGCTATACAAAGTGAAAGTATGTTCCAGAGAGGAACGGGTCACTCTCCACAAGTGGAGAAAGATGTTGAGGTCTCTCAGGTGGTTTCCTTTTACTGACCTGGTCCAGGGTAGGGCTTGCAGGGCCGGAGCGGGGGTAGGGGAGTGGGGGGGTGAGGTACTACCAGCTGATTGATATACGTGATTGACAGGTGCTCTTATAACAAAGTTGCAGCTGCACAGGTGTGTATGCCTCAAAATTCCTGCTCTTTGTGGTTGTTAGCTGCGTTTTCCTGCACTGCCCCCCATCAACTTCTTTGCCCCTAGGAACCGCCCTCATGGCCTGTATATGCCACCTGCAGTTTGGTCCCTGCCTAACAGATTACAGGAGTGAGCCACTGCACCCAGCCTTTCTTTGTCTCTTTTCTTTCTTTCTTTTTTTTTTTTTTTGAGACAGAGTCTCACTCTGTTGTCCTGGGTAGAGTGCCGTGGCGTCAGCCTAGCTCACAGCAACCTCAAACTCCTGGGCTCAAGTGATCCTCCTGCCTCAGCCTCCTGAGTAGCTGGGACTACAAGTGTGCGCCACCATGCCCGGCTAATTTTTCTTTTCTTAGTAGAGACGGGGTCTTGCTCTTGCTCAGGCTGGTCTTGAACTCCTGAGCTCAAGTGATCCTTCTGCCTTGGCCTCCCAGAGTGCCAGGATTACAGGCGTGAGCCACCTCGTCCAGCCTCTTTGTCTCTTTTCTATGTGCGTCAGATGTCTGGGGATGGATGACTTTTTGAAATGTGCTCCCTTTTGGAAATATGATAAAGACAAGATGTGTGTGTGCGTGCACATGTGTTGGGTGGGGAAGTAGGGGCTGCCACTCTTAAATATTTTATAAAATAAAAAAAGGAATTTCATTTTATTTTTTATTGGCTTTTTAGCTATACTTCTTTCCACTATTTGTTTCAGTGGTTGCTCTAGGAATTATACTATTCATTCTTAAATTTTCACATTCTATATGGAGTTAATGTTTTACTGCTTTATATTAAATGTAGAAAGCTTGTAACATATAGTGTATAAGATTATCCCCTCTCCAATATACCATAGCATTATATGTATTACATCTACATGTATTTTATTAACCCCACAAGACAGGTAACCATTTTTCCTTTAAAGAGTAACATAGGCCAGGCACAGTGGTTTATGCCTGTAATCCCAGCACTTTGGGAGGCCAAGGCAGGAGGATCACTTGAGGCCAGGAGTTCAAGACCAGCCTGGGCAACTTTTCAAAACCTCATCTCTACAAATAATAAAAATTAGCTGAGTATGTAGTATGCATCTATAGTCCCAGCAGCTAGGGAGGCTGTAGGTGGGAGGATCACTTGAGCCCAGGAGATGGAGATTACGATGAGCTATGATTGTGCCACTGCACTCCAGTCTGGGTGACAGAGCAAGACCCTGACTTTAAAACAAAACAAAATTAAAAAAATAGTGATGTGTATTATAACAAAATGAAGTGGGAAAAATAGACCTTTATTACGTTACCATTTCTGATGCTCTGTATTCCTTTCCGAGGATCCAGATTTCCAGGTGGAATTACATCCTTTCAGCCTGTAGGATTTCCATTAACATTTCTTATAGTGCAGATCTGGCGGCAATGAGATGAATTCCATTACTTTTATCTGAAAATGTCTATCTTATCTTTATTCTTGAAGGATATTTTCACTGGTTTCTACACAATTAAAATAGTCACACAAATC
>RJWJ010046868.1:0-11188 GCA_004363605.1 Indri indri
TCTCTACCAAAAATAGAAAGAAATTAATTGGACAGCTAAAAATATATATAGAAAAAATTAGCCGGGCATGGTGGCACATGCCTGTAGTCCCAGCTACTCGGGAGGCTGAGACAGTAGGATTGCTCAAGCCCAGGAGTTTGAGGTTGCTGTGAGCTAGGCTGACGCCACGGCACTCGCCCCAGGCAAGAGAGTGAGACTCCGTCTCAAAAAAAAAAAAAAAAAGGATGTAACTTCTAACTCAGGCTAAGATGTTTATGCTTCTTAGTAACCTGAGAAATAACAATGAATGTCTGAGTCTGTTTGTGATGCTGTAACAAAATACCTTAGATTGGATAATTTATAAGGAACATAAATTTATTTCTTACAGCTCTAGAGGCTGCGAAGTCCAAGGTAAGGTGCTGGCTGTGGTGTCTGGTGTGGGCTGCTCTCTGCTTTCAAGATGGCTCCTTCCTGCTGTGTCTTCACGTGGCAGAGGGCAGGAAGGCAAGAATGTGCTCCCTTTCACCTTTTATAAGGTTAGCCCCTTTCTAAGGGTACTAATCTCATTATGAGTATGGAGTTCTTATGACTTAATTACCTCCCAAAGGCCACACCTCTTCATACCATTGCAATGGGTAGTAAATTCCAACGTGAATTTGGAAGGGGGCACCGTCAGTCACACTGCAGCAGTAACTAAACATGAAATGAACTCCTAATTATCAAGTCAGAGGAATTGTTACCAAGCAGGTAGAATAAGTCAAAATATCGAAATGAACAACAATTGAAAGAAGTCGTTGGTGTCTACTAATTCTCTAGTGCAGTTTCTGCTGTCATTTCATGGCACTTCCTGGAGGCAGCAGGGAGCATTTCTATTAGTTTTGGACATGTTCTAGGGTCCTGGAAGTCAATTGATGGGCTTTTTTCCCCCCTGTGTACTACTAGTGATTACGTTTTAAAAGAAGCCAAAGAACTGTGGACCGCCAAGGAACTATGTGCCTAATTCACCAGTTTCCCCTCCAAGAGTGTTTACTGCCCAGTCAAGGGAGAGAGAGATATAGGAAAATCGGAGATCTGGAATTCTAGATATTTGTGCCATGGACTGATGTCTACGGGAGTATGGGGAAATGCAGAACTTCTTGAAGACAGATTCCCAGTGGAACCAGGGATTTCCCTACAGAACTAGCAATCAGACCTAGATCTGACTAAATTTGCCTAAGAGGGCCAAAAGAGAAATAGGAACATAGCTATACCACTTCCCCTGGGGTATCTAAATGACAGGCCTCTGGACCACAGAGCAGTAACAGTGAAGGTTCTTGTGATGCATCTCAACTAGTGATGAGACTAGTTATAGAATTAGAGGAGATTTGGAAAACTTCTGGCTTAACTTCCTCATTTTACAGAAGAGGAAACTTAGTCCAGGTTCTACGTCTACTTATAGAGTATGTGTACAATCTATAACTCAAAACTGTCTTTTCAAGAATATTCATTTGTGTAGTGACTTTCAGAGAAATGATTGAAAATAGCCACATTTTTCTGCCGGATTTGCATAATTGCATACGACATTACTGGACTGTTTGAATATCTTCAGGATAATTTTTTTATATTGATAAACTTAAGGCTGTTGTTAATTTATTGTTTACCTGGTGTTTAGAGCATGTACTTGAGAATAAAAGATTTATTTCTTGAAATGATATTGACTTTCTATTAAAAATATGTCTTATTAGATAGAGAGTTGATTTCTTCAAAATAAAAAGATAATCTTTAAGCTCAGTGTGGTTGTAAATTATTTCCTAATGTGGATCTAGGAAGAAGCCTGATTTCATCAATAATAAAATAAGAATTGTAATCTGAATCTACCATAAAATGACTATTGAGAAAATACATGTCTCTCATCTATGGAGGTAAACATACTCTCACTAAACACCCTGCAGCTCTGTTGAAAGCCTCTTTAAGAAATTCATTCATAACAAAGATTAGTTGTTTTCCCAATTTAATTAGAGAAATATTTAAATACCCATAACCACCACTGAATAGTAAGTGTTTCAAAAATGCAAATCATATCTTTAGCAATTAGGTTTTAGATCTTTGACAAAACAATGATGATGTGTCTTTTCTAGAGAATTCCCAGTACCTGAGATATTACCTGCTCATCAATCCTCTCTGAAGGAAAAAAAAAAAAAAAACGCAACATATTAGTGTCGCTCTTCTTTGGGACTCTTTTCATGTTAGGAAATAAAATTTTATAAGTGGATGTTAGAGATTTTGTATGCAAGTTTACCATTATCTTTATATTTTCTTCCATATTGAAAGAACCAGAGACGTTTGAACTTTTACGATAGCACGTACTATAAATTTATTTACAGGATTTACACCTATTGACAATAGTACAACTATTATTTCATCTACCTGAAGTTTTCTCATCACAGAAGGATGAAAGAATTTTAGCATTCCAATCTGAATCTCTCAATACTCAAAGAAACTGCACAAACTTTTAAAACTAAAAGGGCAGTTGACAAAGAAGAAATAAAATCCTACCTATGCAGTGAGCTTTTGGATCAACGGTAACAGTTGCATTGCATTACTTAACAGGAAAAAAAACACAGTAGCAATTTCAAAAAAATAAATAAAGGTTAAATGTTACTGTGATTTGTGCAAAGCCAGTTTTGGAAAATAAGAGTCTAGAATTGTCTTTTTAAACTTGAGAATCAGAACCAGGTTGGATTTTTAGTACCATTGTCAAGCTGATGTTATTAATATTTTAATAACTCAATGTTCCAGCAAAAAACTTGTAAAAATGGGCAGTAGATTACAACCACAAAGGAAGTGATAGATGCTTTTTGAAACCTTGTTGAAGCTAGGTTAATAACAAATTATTCTAGCATGGCATGCCTGGCATCTCTGCATCTACAAACAGCCAGAGGGGCCAAGCATAAAGCTGTCCATCAGAAAAGAGGTAATTGTTTGATTAAAAGGAGAAGCTTTACATGACTGCACCATTAACTTGATGATAGTTGAGTTAAACACAAAGCCAGATGTTTTTGTGTTTGTTGGTTGTATTTGATTTCCATGTGTTTGTTTGTTGCCATGCTTAGCATTATTGGGCTGCTATAGTCAAGAAGATAAAATCCTTTAATACTCTATTTAGAACTACAGAAGACGAAGCTTGATCAATACTTTTTATGAATCTGTAAACTATTACAGTACAGCATGTTCCCACAGACTTTCCCCTGGTGACATGGCTATATTATTTTGGGGCCAGAGGCCCAAGCAATATTGAAATCCTGCTTGAATTCATCTTCTACAGACCATAAAAGTGACAAGATCCCAAAAGATTTACATTTTTTTATGCTATAGATTAATCAATCTTGCAGGTGGAAAAAGAAGGATTTTGGCGTGTGTGCTATAGACTATCTTTTCAGCCTGAGGAGAATGTAAGAAATTATTTTCCTTCTTCCAACCGAAGAGGATAGTGCGGGCAACTTGTCTAAATCAAAGAAAAGGCAGTTAAAGTTTCTCTTTGCCCCACGCTTTTTGATAGATTCTGACAATGATGTCAATAGTGTCATAAAGAAAAACCCCCAGAATGCATAAGGTTATGGAAAATAATTCTTTGGCAACAACAAAATAGCAGGTGATTTTTTGTTGCTGCTGTTGTTAAATTCTCAACTCAAATACTGATTAATAAATAGGTCTGTTCAGAATTGTTACCAATTGCAGTATTTATTTCTGGTGTTGTTCAAAAAGTGAGGATTCACACAGATGATTTTTATCCCCCAAATTATTACATGATTTGTCAGAACAGACATGCTGGAATGGGCTCCATTTGTTTTTTTAATAAAAAGCTGTCAAAGTTTTCCAAATTCATCCTCTAAAAATAGACTTTTTTTCCAAGGGCTTTATCAATTATTTATGCACAGTAGCAACTAAATTATTTTAATCTTTGTTTTGGACAGTCCTTTAGCATAAAAATGCAACTGACAATTTCAAGCTGTCATTGAGTATTTTACAGACTATAGACATTTTCTAGAAGTATTAACTCACATGTTTCACCAATTTAAATAAGTTAAGATTTCCTTACAAAAAGGAAGGATAATGGGAAATTCACTTAAATTTTTAGATAGTTTTAATTCATCAAAACACTCAAAAACACAGTTTGGCAATATCTATAAAAATTAAAAATACATATAGCCTTTAACACAGAAATTTCACTTGTAGAAATTTATTTTATAGTGATACACATGTAGATATCATTTCTACATATGTTAAAAGATTAGGCTTTAAATTATTCACAGAAGAATCTTTATAATAATAATTTTTTTTGTTTGTTTTGAGACAGAGTCTCACTCTGTTGCCCAGGCTGGAGTGCTGTGGCGTCCGCCTAGCTCACAGCAACCTCTCACTCCTGGGCTCAAGTGATCTCCTGCCTCAGCCTCCCGAGTAGCCAGGACTACAGGCATGTGCCACTGTGCCTGGCTAATTTTTTCTACTTTTAGTTGTTTGGCTAATTTCTTTCTATTTATAGTAGAGATGGGGTCTCGCTCTTGCTCAGGCTGGTCTCGAACTCCTGAGCTCAAGCAATCCTCCCGCCTCAGCCTCCCAGAGTGCTAGGATTACAGGCGTGAGCCACCGCGCCCAGCTAGAATCTTCACAGTAATAAATGATGGAAAACCATCTAAATACTCATCCTTAGTAAACTCCTCAAATATATTATATTCCAACTATATTTGGGATTACTATGCAGCTGATATACTGATGTACTGATATGGAAAGATAAACCAAGATATTGTTGGGTGGAAAAAGCATGATAGAGAAGGTTGCACATTTTATGTTACCATTTGTATGTAAGGAGAATATATATTTCTATTTAATATAATCTCTAGAAAAGTATATTTGAAACAAAGAAACCAGTAACAGTAAGGGGTGAGGTGGAAAATAAGTGTCTGAAGAGAGGAATGGGAGAAGGCATTTATCTTGTCACCACTCATAATTTTATGTTTATATTGGAGCCTGGTGAATACATTTGGTATACAACATTTAAATAAATTCTAAAATGAAAAAGTAAAAAACATATACACATCACCTCTAAGGAGATGAGGATTTGTTGAATAAGTTAGGTCCTTGAAAATTCTGATATATTTTGTGGAAGATGCTGTCCATTCTCTTCTGGTTTTCCCACCTTAGTGTGAGCCCCCACACTTAACACTGCCGGCACCCATTTGCTTCTCTGCTCTACCTCATTATGGGGCAGGTCAGATGTGCTGGAGAATTAATCTTTTCCCCACCTCAGGAGCAGCCCTCAACCAATCACTGGAGAGGGTGATAGAATCCATATTCCAGCTCCCTAGCCCCTCGGGTAGATAACATTGAAGACTACATTCTACACTGGAATTAGGCTGTGTCACTCAAGGTGATAACTTGTTTGATAATGCTTCTTTTATTGGCTGCCTTCCTTTCTCACTTCTTCATTCCTTTACTAATGTTTCCTGACATTACTTCTAAAATAAACTACTTGCACCCTAATCCTCATTGCAGGGTTTGCTTCTGGAGAAACCCAAATTAAGACAGTAGGTCCTAGATGTAGGGTAGTGAAGTGATAACTTTTGGGGTACCATAGCAGCATCATTACTAAGACTTTACCTGTAGAGTGGGATACAAACAGGTTCAATGGGACAAACTCATCCCATGAACTATCTCTAGCGTTTTTAGAGATAAAGGGAACATGATAATTGTACAGATTGTGGAGTCAGTTGATTGTTGCTAGAATTAAATAAAGTATTGAAGGAAGCTTCAGGTCACCAACCATCATCTTAAGACAAGGTGAAATCCAGGAAGTCTTTATAGTAGGGTTTAGATGTATTCTCATCTGCAAATAGAGAGTAGCTTGTGCTATAAATCTGGCCAGCGTCTAATGTTAAGAGTAGTAGCATTACATGGTAGGCCCAATTCATGGCCGTCTGCAGTAAAATGCGAGCTCTGATGAGGAAGGATTAGGACCTTGAGAACTGGGATGGGGAAATTTAGAGGACACACCTTAGAATCTTGAACCCCAGATTCACCTAACCCTCTGGGCTAGGAGAGGTGGCACACTCCCCCGCTTGCTGGAAAATAACAGCATTCCTTTGTCTGGAGACCATGCAAAGGCTTCATCTTAGCCATATGACTCCCAAGGTGATAAGAATCTTCCTCAAGATCTGCTTCCATTGCCCTTTGTTGTTTCTGAACTAATAACTAGGGCCACATCACAGCATAGTATACCATGGGAGAAAAGGGACTATTTACTGAAAGACCTCCAGTATCTGGCTAAAATGTACTGGGATGAACCAGGAGAACAAGCCTGGGGAGGGACTTTGAACATGCTAGGCTGAAGTGAGAGATGGAATGTAAGATGGGAGAAAAGAGTTTAGTGCCATGGAGGCAACTCTCCCAGGACCAAGGGTTTAACATCCTGGCAAGGATACCTGTACAGCTGAGGTACTTTGTCACAGCTTAGGAAAAACAATGGGAAATAATAAATAAGGTGTGGATGCCAGAACTTCCTTGGCAGAGTATTGAGGATAAGGTCAAAAGGCTCAGGCAGCTGGTCATGCTAAAACAAACATTATAGAAGACTAGGGATCCCACCAACTGCCTATATGCATTAGGAGGGCCCCAAGGATACCTCTTTCTCTAAAGCAGTAAAGATTTCACTAGTGAGAGAGCACTAGCATCACTGAGAAACTCGGCACTGTTTGTTCTCTGCAGGTAGGCTGCCAGATAAAATACAGGATATAGTATTTGGGACATACTTATGCTAAAAATATTTTTCATTGTTTATCTGAAATTCAAATCTAACTGGATGTCATGTGTATGTGTGTATGTATGTGTGTGCTTTCCTATGTTTTCTTTTTTGCTAAATCAGACAACTCAACTTTTTCCATAGGGCAGTGTTGATGACATTGTAAGAAAGGGCTCCCCTGTGCCACTAGAGATGAAAAGATTTCAGAACTATAGAACCAGGTAGTTGCAACCCACCACTGGAGGTAAGGGGAATGGGGTTCTGGAAAGGGCAGGAGGGCAGGAACAGTAGCCAGGGTTCCGAGCAGCAGGGATCTTTAGAAATGGCTAATAGACCATGGTATTCCTAGGGACAGGGTAAGTGGGCAGCCAATGAAGAGTCCAGTTTCATCAATATAACCAGAACGGATCAAAAGTGGGTAATTTCAACTACTGCAATTGAAAAATTTGACCCCTTGGCCAATTTCCAGACCTAGCCAGTTCTTAGACCAGGGACTCATTAATCTACATGGAAGCCAGATTCTTTTAGAAAAAACTCTGAAACATCACAGCAACCATCAGGAAAAATTCCCCCTTCTCTTCCTCAAAGGGACCTACTACTGTATCAAGAGTACATGAATATAGGTAAAAGGAAATACCCATATCCTTTTGGGACTCCTGGATACAGCATTTGGATGACACTGATACCAGGGGACCCAAAGCACTATCATGGTTCCTACTGGGAGGAGTAGGTTTTATGGAGTCCTGCAAAAACCAGGTACTAAATGGATCCCTGGCCCAAGACTGTTTCACAGTGGGTCTAATGTATCCACGGACCCACTTGGGTCAGTTGACACACTTATTAGCATCACTGGATTTGATCTGTGGAGCAGTTGGCAGAAATCTCAGCTTGATTCTCTGATCTATGGAGTAAGAGTGATAATGATAGGAAAGGCAAGTAGAAGGCTTCAAAACTGTCACCTCCCTTCTGGCCAAGAGAGAACATCAGAAACAAAGCTGCATGCTGGGAGAAAAGGCAGAGATTAGAACCATGAGAGCCATCCTCAAAGACTTACAGGATCTACCTTATGTCCCTATTTAATTCATCGGTCTCACTCTCGATAAAAACAGATGCATCATGGTGGATGGCAAAAGACTACTGTGAATTTCACCAAGTGTCTACCTCAATCCCAGCTGTAGTGCCAGATGTGCTATATTTATAGAACAAATCATGGTCCTACTGATCTGGAAATTGAGTTTTTTTCAATCCCCATCAGAAAGGAGAGCCAGAAGTTTTCATTCACTTAGAGGTGGCATTAATACACATTAAAGGTCCTGTCCCAGGGCTTTGCTAACTCTCCTACTCTCTTTCACAGCACAGTCCAACAGGAACCTTATCATCTGGACATTCTCCCAAGCATCACGCTGGTCCACCATATTGATGACATGTTAATTCAACCTGACAAGTGCTATGGATGGATGCCCTTGTAAGAAACATTCATGCCTGAGTTGAGAAGGTAAACCCTTCAGAGATGAGGCAAGCTATATAAGGAAGTTTTTTTTTAGAGGTTCAGTTATGTGGGTTCCAAGGACAAGTATTACAACTCACACCTCCTATTACTAAGAAAGAGGCACAGTAGTTGGCAGACTCCTTCTAATTTTGGAAAGAGTGCATGCTACACTTGGTAGCAGGTTGATTGCATTGGGCCCTTGCTGTCCTGTAGGGCAGCAATTCATGCTTATTTGGACAGAAACATGTCATAGATTTGTCTTTTCTCTCCATAGTGCCTTATCCATTCTAAGAGCTCACAGAATGCTGGTCTGTTACCATGCAATCACACATCACATTGCTTGGATGAATGAACCCACTTTATAAGGAAGGAGGTTGAACAATGAGCACATAACCATGAAATTCACCAATCTTTCCTATATACCACATCAGCCACCAATGGGCAGCCAGGGAGAAAATCTGAACGGCCTCCTCAAGATGCTACCTTCCTCTGCTTCCCTACCTCACTTGCCCACTTCCCTTCTAGTATGTCCTAGATCACCTCCCAAATAAACTGTGCATGCTGGACTCCTCCAGTCAGGGCTTGCTTCTGGCGGGGAACTAAACTAAACCACATACGTAATAATTGCGTGGGCTCTTGTCAGCTTGTTAACATCAATTCCTTCTCTTCCAAGCATGCCTGCTTTGTTCCACTCCATTTACTGGGCTAGGAGAGGAAAAGTATTTGTCTGTAGCCAGGATACGTCAACATCCCCACAGACACCCATTCTTCTAATCAGGACACAGAATTTATTAAATTCATTTCAGACTCTGAACTTGACTTTCATTGGTTCTAGCTAGCCTGATTTATGTTTAGGGCCATTAGCCCATGCTTACTTCCATAGGCAATAACATATTATAGAAAATTAGGCAGGTTTTACGGGAATATATAGATAGTCTTAGGTTTGAATCTTACTGACTTATTTTACGGTAATGCGGGGTGAGTACCATAAACTCTGAGCTAAGTTTGAGTATCATGAACTCGGAACCAAGTTTTGCTCTCTGTACTCTGAGAATATAATATGTA
This sequence comes from Indri indri, assembly GCA_004363605.1. Taxonomy (NCBI): domain Eukaryota; kingdom Metazoa; phylum Chordata; class Mammalia; order Primates; family Indriidae; genus Indri; species Indri indri. The sequence goes on from RJWJ010046868.1 coordinate 9,309, forward strand.
TTTTGCAAGCCTTTTTGGAAAGATATTTAAAACAAGTTGCGTCATGCCTAGCACATAATGAATCCTTAATGAAAGCTAATTTTCCCCTTACTGTTCACACTGCTTCTGTGTGTAAACTCCCTTTTTTAATTTTCAAAACACTTATAATATAGAATAGAAATAATGCCCATGAGGATTAAAGGAGAGAAAGTAAATAGAGTGCTTGGTACACAGTAAGTGCTCAATACATGTTGATCCCTTTCCCATCTAGGGCTATTTCTATCTGCTTTAAATCATCGGACTTCAAAGCAACAGCTTTATCTAGTCGTTGCTGGAGAGAAGAAAAGCATATTCTTCAATCAGACCTTACTTCTAGCAGAACTCTTCTAAAGCAGCAATTCTCACACATGATCCTTTGACCCTCATTACAGGTTTATCCTCTCACCTGGCTTGGTGCAATGAATACAGTTTTTACCTGTTCCCCTAAAAAAGATCAGTTTGGGAGGTTACTGCCACCACAGGGCAGGCAATCCCATTTTTGTGCATTTCTGCTAGAAAGATGAGAATTTTAAAAAAGGAGTTATGTGGAAACCAAAGGAAAGACATGGCCAGTCAGGACAGACAAATTTCCTCGGGCAGCAATTGCTGTCTCATGCTCTGCCCTTCAGGAGAGTGGCTCTGGCTCCAGAATTTCTGAACAGGATGGACCAGTGGCTTACCAAGGCTACAGCAGTGGGTACCACTCACTCACCTGCTAGCAATAGGAGGTTCAGTGGCCACAGGGAATTTGAAAACAATATTAAAACTGACCAAAAGTTGGCTTGCTTTGTATTATCACCACATGATAGCATTTCTAAACAGTGTGAGTGCTAAAAACCTGAGGCACATTATGTTAGGTGAAATAAGCCAGGAACAGAAAGTTAGACACCAAATATTTTCACTCATACGTGGGAGCTAAAAAAAAATTGCTGTCATAGAAGTAAAAAGTAGAACAGAGGACACTAGAGGCTGGGAAGGATAGGGGAAAAGGAGGATAGGAGAGATTTGTTAAAGGATACAAAATTACCCCTAGATGGAATGAATAAGTTCTATAGCACTGTAAAATGACTATTCAAATGGCTAGACTACGGAGGACACTGAATACTCCCAACACGAAGAAATGACATATGTTTGAGATGATAGATACGCTAATGACCCTGATCTGATCACTGTACATTATATGTATTGTAATATCACTGTGTACCCCATAAATACATATAATTTTTATATGTCAATTAAAAAATTTTAAAAAGAATTAATTAATACAAGACAAAAACTGAAAAGGAAAAAATGTTCCCTCTGAAAACAATCTCTTCATGGTCTAGTAAATAATTACTGTGGGTACTGTTGATATTTTTATTAGTTATCCTTTAATGAACATTACATTTGACATGGAAATTGATTCACTCAAGAGTTGTCCCCAACTCCCACACCTGTGGACTCAGCTACGGGCATTCAGTGCAGAATGATTTGAGCTTGTGTCAAGAGAAATCCCTATTTCCAGCCCCTGTGATACTTTATAGATTCCTGCATTTAAACAGTAGATTTGAAACAAACATTTTAGCACAGAGAAGATTATAAAGAAGAAACAGAACTAGAGTTACTACAACCCTGTCATTTTATGTGATCTTTCTTTTATTTTTTATTTTTTTTATTTTTTAATTATAAATATGTATTCATATTTAAATTTTCTGAGCTATACTTGCTTTTTTCGTAGGACTTGGTCTTTTATTTACTACTAACTGTAGGACAGTGTTTAGTGTATTTACTAGGTGCTTTGTTTTTTTCATCTGATGGCTTCTCCACTCAATAGACTGGAGGAGATTAGAATTACAGAGCATTGTATGGTGGTCTCATCTTTG